>JACEIK010008080.1:51823-65513 GCA_018107945.1 Datura stramonium
TTCCTCAGATATTAGGAGTTTCTTGGGCTTAGTTGGCCACTATCAGATCTTTGTTGAGGGGTTTTCATCTATTGCAGCACCGTTAACCAAACCGACCTAGAAAAAGGTAAAGTTCCAATGGTCAGAGGCTTGTGAGAAGAGCTTCCAAGAGTTGAAGGCTCGACTCACCTCAGCACCAGTGTTGACCCTACTCGAGGGAACTGATGGGTAAGTGGCGTGTTGTCATGCTTTAAGGATTGAGCTTGGATGTGTATTGATGCAACATAGAAGAGTTATAGTCTATGATTCTAGACAGCTGAAAGTGCATGAAAAGAACTACCCTACTCATGATCTCGAATTGGTAGTGGTTGTATTTTCCTTGAAAATATGGAGACACTATTTATATGCAGTCCACGTAGATTTTTTCACGGACCACAAGAGCATACAATATGTATTTACCCAGAAAGATCTCAATCTGCATCAAAGGAGGTGGTTGGAGCTACTCAAGGATTTTGATATGAGTATCCTCTACCACCCGGACAAAGACAATATAGTAGCGGATGGTCTTAGTAGGCTATCTATGGAGCTCCATTAATAAATTTGAGCATTTGAGCCCTTGGCTCAGCAACCATCTTTGGAGCATTCCTCGACAACCGAGTGAACTCCAATGCATACTCTACCACTATCCTATTATTCTGCCTTAGCTTCATAAATTTGAAAACCTTGGCCTCCCTCAATTCCCGAGGAAAGAATCTGTCGAGAAACACCGTAACGAACTCATCCCACTCTATTGATCTTGCTTCCATTAGCCTCCCCTCCTTCCATTATTTGTACCAAATCCGAGCCACTCCTTTCAATTGGTAGGCATCCAGATCAACACTCTCTATAGATGTAAAACCGATGATCTGGGTGATCTTATTCACCTCATTCACGAACTCCTATGGGTCCTCTCCTACTTTAGATCCATGAAAAGATGGAAGGTTCATTTGGGTGAAATCTTGAACCCTGGCAGCTGCTGCAGACCCGTTCACATTCACTGAGAACACCTGCTGGTTCACTTGGTTTATCACAGCCTGGGCAAACATCTGGATCGCATCCCTAAACTCGGTAGGTGACACCTGATCACCCTGAGGGGCTGTTGGAGCTAGTGGGGCAGCTTGGTTTGCATTCACGTTTCTGCTGCCGTATCCTCTTTTTGGAGGCATGTTATCACTAAAATGAATAGAGCATGAGTTAGGAGGACATTTTTGGGGTTATGCTCAATGCACGATAAGGAGTATCAACAAAATGGAAATTTCCTAAAAATACCTTGTAGCCTCCCCCTCATAAGTGTGCCGCGCTTCACACCCATGAAAAGGACTCTACTCGATGCGACTTTCATACATCCTAGGATACTCTAAACCTAGGGTTTTGATACCATGTTTTCACAACCCGAGTCAATACCCTGGACGCGGCACGATACTTGGTGCCACAAGTGACCCCAAACTAACCCATGGCTTAATATCATACTAATAAACTAAAATAACATAGCAGAAGCTGGAAACATAACTAAATAAACTGATTACTAGAATAAGAAATGTCTAATAAAAATATTGAAATTTATGCAAATAATGCAAAAACAAGATGAACAACACTAAGTCTGAAAGCCAACTAAGAACTGATGAGCTGCTAGGACAAGCCCCCAGCTAACTCTAAAATATGAAAGCAAGAATTGAAATGGAACTAAAGCCTCGTCCTCGAAAAATGAGAACACAAGGTAAAGCTGCTAAAATCGCCTGAGGAGAACTACTATCACTTCTGTGACTGAGAACCTGCACCTGTATCATAATATGATACAACATGAAAATATGCATCAGTACTTTGAATGTACTGAATATGCAAGATGTAAGTAAAGAAATAAGAGTACATAACTGAGCTTATATGACCTGAAATAACCAACTATAAACTGATGAGTACTGTGATATAACTATNCTGATGAGTACTGTGATATAACTATATAGTGTAAGTACATACACTGACTAATAGTTATAAACATATCCTGAAATCTGAATAACTAAACTAAGCTGAAATTGAGACTGAGTTGTACTTACAAGAGGTACTATACTAATACCTTGGAGCAACTATAATTGATATGTAACCACATGAGCTAAATGTGGAGTCTGATGTATACCCCCCATTAGAAAAGGCCCACTATACCTTGCCAGGGTATAGTATATGAACAGGGTGATCATTGTTTGATGCCCATTCGGGCTAAAAACCTATGGTGGCAATGTAGTTCTGGGAACCTGGGTGCGCTGAACCCCTGCCCGCTTGATGCTAAGTCTTACTCCCACTGAAAATCCTAACTGTGACTACTAGGCTGATAGCTCGAAACTGATGTCCTAGACTAAGTCAAGGATACCTATCTAGAAGTATCCTGAGAGTCTAAAGGACCTGATAACTAGAAACTACTGTTCTAAGACTGGCCAGAGTTGCTTTGTCTGAAAGCTTCATAACCATCTAAAGAATAACCTAATAGTTGATACTAAGGAATGTTACTGAACTCCTCAAGAACTAACTATAGTTAAACTAATCAGCTGATATTACTGAAAATACTGAAAAGGCTAACTTTAGATTGAGAGTGAATTAACATTTAAACCAACTGATAATTCACATGATAGTCAAAACATAGGGATTACAATAATTTACAGATTTAAGCAACACTTGTATTTAAACAATTACGAAATACACAATTCACTATATTCAAAGAAACTAGGGCTAAAGTCATATAATTACATAGAAGGAAATTTACTGACAAATGAACCCTAGCATTGAACTTCAGGGCTAGAACTGATAAGATTCTCAGAAGAGTTTTGGGTCACAAGGGAAGAACAATTCCCTTGTTGAATTCCCACATACCTGGAGAAGAATTCATGAGAAAATCTAGAGGAATTGAGAAGAAAACTGAACCCTTGTTCTTGCTCTAAGCTTCTTGACTGAGTTTTCTACGTTCTTACTTAAGAGAGAATGAGGGGAATCAAAGAAAACTATAGNCCCAAATCCCTATGAAAATAACCCCAAATGACTTAGTTAAGGTATTAAAATGGGGGAAGTTACGAAAATATCCCTGGAAGAAAGACTGGAAAGCTTTCTGTCGGGGTCCAATGGGTCAAACAACGATTCGTTGGTTGACACCATGACTTGTTGGGACTAGTCATTGGTCCTGGGCCGAAATTCTAAGCTTACAAAAATTCGGGCAATAGGAGGGGATAACGACTCATTAGATTAACCAATGGGTCATTGGTTCCTCTCATGGCCACTTGAGGATTTTTGAACAGGATCTTGGACTCTACCTTAGAGAAATAAATACCCCAACCCCAACTCACGGACGGTGTCACGAATGGTTGGGAACTCAAGTGCCAAACGACCTTCATCAATCCAATTCTTTGGGGCATACTTGGCTTCTTTATAGGCATTGAACCACTTGAGCCCATGCTCCTCCAAGCCCTTAGCTCCAAAACTCCTAGAACGGGGTGCCTTTTGGGCTACTGAGCTCGATCCAACAACGCAAAAAACATGATGCAACTCCTTTCCTGATCCTTTTAAACCCCTTGCCAGTGAGTGCTACTTCATTGGATTTGTGTGCACATGAAGCCATAGCACCTTCCAATCAACATTAATAACCACATAAAGTTAGTTCATCAACAAAAAGGCTAGCTAATTAGGTGTAGGAGGCGCAAAACAACCCCACAGTTAATTCGCTAGCATAATTGTGAGAATTTGTCGAATAAGGTACTCAAACTTCCCCTTATCATGCCAAAACTCATTAAACCAATTTATTCACAAACTTTACACTACAAACCACATTCACGATTTCCCTCACACTCCTCTTTTTTTCTATTTTCTTTTCACAAAAGTGCTTCAAGTTAGCCACTCACTTCACTTTCCTAATTCTTCATTCACTACTCACAACAACTCAAGTGTGGAAGTAGTCACAATATATTCAACCAACAATTTAGATGAATTTCGCTAACTTTCCACAATGAATTAGTATGAATTTTCAACAACCAAATATTTTCTAAATTAAAACATCACATTATTCAAGCAACTTCTTCCTCCACAAATGTACTCTAAACTTACTAATTTCATGAAGTTCTCTACCGCCCATTCATTACCCTCTTCACACCCACAACTTAAAACCATAGAATTTCAACTAAACCAATCAACCCAATGAAGGATACAACATTATTACAGAAGAACATATGATATTTAAGATATGGAAACTCTTATCATGAAGTTCAAGATTCTTGCCCAACAATGGTGATTTTGGGCTATTGATTTGTGGAAGAAAGGGTAATGGGAGCATGCTTACAAAATTAAATAATAAAGAAGGGAAGAAATTTACTTATTTGAGTTTAAGATTCTTGCTTCACCAAGCTTTTTGAAGAAGATAACACTGGGGGAATGGGAGAAGGGAAGTTATGGCTATGAGAGAGAAGGAGAGAGAACTCATTTTTCTTTTCTTTTGACATTTTAGAGAGAGAAGATGAGTGGGAATTAAGATATAGGGTAAGGGTAATGGGTTTTTATTAATATAGGGTCCTTGGGTCAGATTTGACCCACGGACCAAAAAACTTTTGCCTAAAATACCCTTGGCGCAGCATGCCACCCACTTCACCATACATTTAGAAAAAAAATTCTTAGTGAATTGGGTCTGGCAAAGTGCACCAGCCACTATGCCTACCTAAAGAAAAATCTTCTAAAGTTTAACACCTGGCGTGGCCCCAGACTTAAAGTTTTTTTCAGCTTCCTTCCTCCGCTTTCTCTCCTAAAAGGCCCTATTTTTCTCTAAGAAATAAAAATGTGTTAGAAAGATGGGTTGCCTCCCAACAAGTGCCTTATTTATAGTCGTGGCAGGATATTCACGTGTTGCCTCCCATGCAGCGCCTGATTTAATATTGTAACACGACGCAAGACTTCTCAGTCCTTTAATTGAGCAAGATGCTCTATAACATGAGTTCCTTCTGGTTTTTCTTAAATACATGTTGCTCAAAGGCCTGCTTAGACCTTCCAGGCTCTACCAGTGTGCTAGTCTTAAGATCCTCATAGTGGGGTGGCAATCTTGCTGCCCTGAATACATCAAAAATCATTTCTTGACCATCCACATTCATCAACATCCTCCCTAAATTCACAACTGCATCAGCGGTAGCCAAGAATCCTCTTATATAAATTATGGGAACTACTTTATTAGCTTCATAGTCAAGGATGATAAAGTTCACTAGCAAGATGAACGGTCCCATTTTGATCAACACATCCTCAATAATACCATCGGGATAAGTGATGGACCTATCAGCCAACTGCAATGTCACTGTGGTGGGACATGGTTATCCTAAACCCAATATTTTGAATAATGATGCAGGCATAAGATTGATGCTTGCACCCATATCACATAGTGTTGAGCCGACTCTCGGCTTCTAATGACTACTGGGATAGTGAAGCTCTCTTTATCTTTCAACTTTTTTTGAATTTTGTTTTGCACCCAGAAAACTGTACTCCTTCGTAAGAGCTACATTTTCAAACTCTGTGAGCCTTATTTTATTGGCCGTAGTATCCTTAAGATATCTGGCATACTTCATAACCTCTTACAACAACTCTACCAATGGTAGATTCACATGCACTTGCTTCAATACATCTAAAAACTTCTTACAAGTTGCGTCCTCCTTCTTCTTTCTTAATCTTTGTTTTAATGGAGATGGTGGTCTAACTTCTGCTGCTTTTGGCTGTGAGTGACTTAACTTACCATCCTCCTTCTTTGACTTTGTAACTCGTTCTGCCTCTACCTTGTTATCTCTGGGTATCACTTCACCTAGCTCTTTTCCACTGCGCAAACAGATTGCGATGACATTCTCCTTGGGGTTCTTCTCAATGTTACTTGAGGTCTGTTTGTCTGCTGAATAGTATATTGGCCCACTTGCCTCTCTAACTTGTGGATTAATTTCTTCATCTCATTAACAACTTGAGTCTGCTGAACCATCCACTGCTTCATGGTCTCCTCTAAAGAACTGCTAGGCTGCTAGCCCTGAGGTCTCTAGAAGTTGTTCGGGGGTCTTTGAAAGTTCTTATTTCCTCCCCATGGGGGATTAGTTGCATTCGTGTACCCCTAATTATAACTATTCCCTGCAAAACCTCTACTACGACCTTGTTGTTCCATAAAATAAATAGATTCTGGATTTAATGGACAACCTAATGCATGACTTTTTCCACACACCTCACAAGATGGCGGGGGAGTCTGAACTTGATGAACCTAATGAACTTGACTTGTTGTTGGTGTGGTCACTAACATGCTGATCATATTCACCAACTGAATGATATATGCCCGAATTACCTCTACACCATCAACCTTAAGTTCCCTTGGAACTTTGGTTTCTATAAAACCTCTACCTGAATCCTAATAATCTTGACTCCGGCTGACATAAGATTCAAAAAAGCCTCTATCTCATCATAGATTTTGGACAACATTTGTTCCTATGCGGTAGCGCCAAGTAGAATCTTACACTCTAGCTTCAGGCCCCTCTTTGAAGTCGTGCCCAATGATCTCCTTTGGCTGCATATGTTGTCAAAAATCTCATAAGTATCCCTTGTATCTCTCCCAAGCTTGAGCCAAGGTCTCACCATCCTTCTGACAAATCCGGAGATCTTTCTTCTAAACTCCTTTGTTCTCCTCGAAGAGAAAAACCTATTTATGAACTTGTTGAAAAGAGCTTCCAAAGTAGTGATGGACCCTACTGGCTCATTCTAAAGCCAGTCCTTTACTTCTCTAATAAATGTAAATGGGAAAAAAATGAGCTTAAAATACTCATCAAAAACATTTTGATAATGGAAATTCTCACTAAGTTCTATGAATGTTATCAAATGCCTGTGGGGATCCTCACGAAACTTGCCCTAATATTGACAACTGTTTTGAATCAACTGCACAGTTCCCTCCTTCAACTCAAAATTTCTAGCAATCACCAACTTAATGATCACTTCGGAAGCATTCCCCAAGTTCAGCCAAGCAAAGTTGAGTAGTGGAATCCTTTCTTGGTTGTTGTCCTGTCATTTTTCTCTTCCATTTCTAACCGATGAAAATTTCTTTCGCTTTTCGGATCAATGTGAGCCAAGGGTTGTCTTTGACTTCTAGTAGCTAGCATACACCAAACAAACAAGGACTTGTCAGATTAATTTCTAATGTTGACCCTTTATTTCACTATTCATGAAAACACAAGTAAAATGGAGAAATGCTTTTGAGATTATTCTACTAAACTTGAAATGTAAATTAAAGCTAATGAAATAAACTTGTTTGCAAGATAGTTTTTATTCAAATGATGATTAAAAATCTAGGGTCTTGGCATTTTTGCTTTCAGGTTGAGTTTTAGGATTCAAATACGCTAGATGAAATCCTTCTAAGACAACTATTTTCAAGTTATGAACTCACTTCTCAACTATTCTCTCAAATATCCAAAACTATCTCATGAACCCTAACGCATATATCCCTATGGTTGAAGGAGAAACATGAGACGACAATTGAAGATACTTGACTCCTCTGAGTAGGGTTGCCTATGCCAATCCTCAACATTGAAATAAACTCTTCAACTTTTGAACAAGATATTGAAACCTACTCTATACTTCTTTAAATCTCATTAGTTCCCTCTCCCCAGTTCAACCAATGAGCCAACACATAATATCCGAAAGGTGATCAATCTAACGAATAAGCATGAAATCAAGTAAACATAAACAATCTTGAAAAGAAGAATTAAACATCTAGCAAAAATGAACAATTCAAACTACAACCAGTAATCCATGGACAAAACCCCATAAAAGTAGTTTAGCCACTCATGTTCAAGTGCAAAACCAAAGAAATCATCATTCAAATTATAAAGATAAAAGTAAAGAAGAAAAAAACCTAAGAGAAAAATGGACTTCTTGTCTCTCCCCCAAAGACTGCATACAATTATTGATAAATTGATAGATTCTCTAATAAATCCCTAGATAAGTATTTATAAGCACGATATTAAATAACCTTTTTCCCTTAAGTAATTAAGGTTTTAGACTAAGAAAAATCCATCCATCTAGCCTGACATGGCTTGAAATTCTTCTGAAGTTTGGCTTCTAGCACGCCACTTCTCCTATCTGGCCAAGGTGTTAGTTAAAATTCTGCATTCTCGGACCTGGCGCACCACTTCTATCAATGCACTAGAGTGTTAGAAAATTTTCGCAAGCTCGAAACCCCTATGGCGCTCTACTTCTCTCATTTCATCAAGGTGTTGATCAAAAATTCTTCTGATGTTTGAGGTCTGGCGTGCCACTTCAACCATAGCACCAACTTGAGCACAATTTCTCTGAAGTATAGGCTCTGCCGCGCCACTACAGCTATCTAACCAAGCCAAATTTTCCTCGAATTCTTGTTTCTTCACACCTTGCACCAATTTTAAGTGTTTTTTCATGTGTTACCTGCTAAAATCATCTAAAAATATTTGTTAGCTCATTTCACACAAACATTCATGAAACTATGCATTATATATGGATAATCATCTCAAAACAAGATAAAAGATTGGTAAAAATATGGAAAATGGGCATAAGAATATGCCCAATATCAAATCCAAATGGTATTAGCAATGGTCCAACCAATTGCCTTCTTACATCTTCTCAGAACTGATACTAGGGCCTCAACTTGCCACTCTATGAGGTCTGCAGAAATAATAACAGACAAAGTGTTGTTCTCCCCCAGAAATGCATACCTTAGATATGAAGGCAGAGCCTTAAGCTCTAAGACTAATGGTACTTCGACTGAAGGTTTTGTTAAAGGAGTTAAACGATTTTTCAAATCTAGGTCCAACTTCTTTGGCCTGAAACTGTAGGATCCCATCCCAGCCAGTGCATTAACCATCTCTTGGTACCCTTAGACACCACCTCCTCGAAATTTATAATTACAATTGCTAGTGTCTTAACACCAAGCCACTCCTCCAAGGGCACCAACAATATCTTATTATCCGTAGAGCTGACCATAGAGGCTACTCTTATACTAGGGAAGTTCCACTACTCTGAGCACTTAGCCTTTGCCCAACGGTATCCTGAATAATAGAATTGAGGAAATAAAGACTAAAAGTTAAATAAAAATAATAAATCTAATCATAAGCCGCATTTCTCAACAATGACACCATTTTTGATAATACTCAAATTACACCTCAAAGAAGTATAATGCTGTCGTTTTCAAATAAAACCAACCAGGGTTGGGGTCGATCCCAAAAGGAATATGGTCAAGATTTTGACTAATGCTACTACTTATGTTTCTGCTTTAGTTATTTACTAACAAGGAGATTGTGTACAAATAATATGTGATAGTGTTGTGACAATGGTGTGGTTATCAAATTTATTCAATTGACTAGGGAAGTGTTCCCCATGGATTTATAACTATACAGGGTATGTTACACTTTTGATGTTACACCACGTAAGTTTCTATCATTTAATGGACGCGTGTTTATATATGTTGAGAGTTTTTGAGTACGACACATGTGAGGAAGGGCTCGGGGAACAAATATATGAACATGAAATTGAGCGAGCAGGAGGTCGGGGCCGGAGGCCAGATGCATCAGGCACTGCGCCGTGCTCTCCATCCTGGCGCCATGGTCGGTGCGTCGTGCCTCTTGGCCGGCCCGATGGGTGGCGTGCTGCGCCCCCTAGGCCACCGACCCCCACCTATATATATGTGATCAAGTGTTAAATGTTTTCATTCTAAACATTTCCCTTAGTTGAAGAAGAGAGAGTAGCGTGGGTTTCTTCCATTTTTTGCCAAATTGCGCCATTGAACTCCTTCCAAATGCAAATTCGTCCTGGATATCAAATTCTAGTACTACGAGGAACGCTCCTGCGAAGTTATTTCTTGAAAATTTGCTCGGAGTATTGAAACCTCGCTGAGAAAAAGTTGTCAGAATCACTTCTAATTGACTTCTACGGGACTATAAGTGATAGGTAAGCATTTAAACCTACTGAACACTTGGAAAATTTTGAGTTTTTTTCTGAATTAAACATATTTGAATTACAGTTAATATTATCAAAAGATATCATTGTTTTCCGAGTCTTAGTATTGAAAATATCCTTATTCTCTCAGCATAAAGGTTGTAGTTGAGTGGAATCGCTGTCTACAGGTTGGAACTAATTGGATAAATGAGAATCGGCATTTGGGGTATGTTAAGGATATTCCTTTGTCAAGTTTATTCTGTTGTAACATTGATACGACTAGCACTTCCATAGTGGCTTAAGAACTTGAATGTTGTAGTTAGTTGTTACGAATAGACTTGAGATTGTAGTGTACCATCCCTGGTAAGGGTAGGCCATATTTTGTATGACCCCTCGCTCTAAATAGCCGAGGAGATGCTAATTGTATGAACTGCTTATGGAGCAATAAACCGCTTATGGAGCTATTATGCTGCTTATGCCTTCGGGGCTATGGATTAGTTATGGAGCCATGATGCTGTTATTACTCACACGAACTACAAAATTTCTTTCGAAGCCATTGTATTGTTTATGAGCTACTGAATTGCTTACAGGATATTAAGTGTGTTAAGGGACTAATGTAAAGCCTTCGGGGCCATGTTGGAGTCTTCTATGTACTCCTTCTATGTTAAAGATGAAATTACCAACCCTCCCGAAGGCCTGGTTTGTCTGAGACATAGTTGCAGTCACTTATGGAGCCTCAGGGGTACCGCTAGGGGTATATAGACTATTTTTCACTTTCCAGGGCTTATGGGAGCCCAGGTAGGTTATTATTTGTTGCTTGCACCTTCTAGGCTTATGGGGATCCGATTAGGTTCTTGATTATATATTTACTTGCTAGTTATGATTTAGGTCATAAGGCCATTCAGGTAGAACTCTTATCCCTCCTTTTTTTTTTTACTTTTAGCTTTGTTATCAATTTTATTCAGTTGTTATTAGTACCTTACATATTCAGTACATATTGTACTGACGCCCAACTATGGGGTGCTGCATACTTTTCTGTAGGTATGGATAGACGTGGTTTAGGCCCTTCTTAGCTATCAACTAGAGTTAGCAGTGCAGTCATCTCCTTTTCTCTATAGTTGATAGTTAGAAAGGTTTTCTTTTTTGGTGTATAGCGTTTGGGCAGGTTGCAGCCCTGTTCCGACCATTATTCCACTCTTAGAGGCTTACAGGCCTATGTGTGCTATACTTTACGTGTTGTTCATATGGGGCCTAGTTTATGTTAGTTAGCAGCCTTGTCGGCTTTAGTGTAAATATGATCGTCTGTTTTCATTCTGTTATAACTAGACAGCATTGTGGTCTTGTCGGCCCATAAAGGATCCCTTTATTGCTATGTGTTTTGGGTTAGATGTTTTCCTTTATAGGTGTTGTGTGGCCTTGTTTGGCCTGAGGCTGTGTTTACAACTGAGATATAGCTTGTTGTTTTCTTGATTTGGAGTTGCTGGCAGGCACCAGAGGTGCTTATACCCAGCCATGTCAGCCCAGGTCCTAGTATGCATTAGGTGTCAGTCATGCCTCCCATGGTGGGGCGTGACAAACTTGGTATCAGAGCAACGTTGTATCCTAGGGATCTGCAAGCCGTGTCTAGTAGATTCTTGTCAATGGGTGTGTTGTGCACCACATTCAATAGGCAGGAGGCTACGAGGCATGATAGCGTGGTTACCCTCCTTTCTTCTCCAATCGTGCTATAGAACCATGTTGTATAGGGTTGAGTCCCTAAACTTATGTTATTCTGATTATCTACAGAGAAACATCTGACGCACGACAGACCACGACTGGTCGGGAGTTGGTATTGTGCCAGGAGAGGGCACCAGTAGGGTGGCACAATCGGAGCTAGCCCGGTTGGAGGGCGAGAGGGAGACATCACCTCAATCTCCCCAGTACTCACCGCCACACCAGGAGACCTCCGGGGCAGAAAATATACTAGTACCAACTCAGTCATCCTGGAACCATCATATCAGGAGATAAGGAGCATAGTTTATATGTTGGCTCAAATGCTGGCAACTAAGCGTCAGCCACTGACACCAGTTGCTGCTGAAGCCACTGAGGGGCCTGGAAGTTCGAGGGTCCGAGAATTTCTTGCCTTGAGTCCCCCGCAATTTATGGGGACAGACCGCAGAGAGGATCCTTAGGACTTTTTGGACTAGTTGCAGTGTATATTCAGGGTGATGCATGCCGCGTCCGCAAAGTTAATTGAGTTGGTAGTGTTTCATTTTCCTGATATAGCGGTTCTGTGGTACGATAGTTGGGAAAGGTCCAGGGTTGGAAATGTACCCCCACCTATTTGGACCAATTTTTTGGAAGCCTTCTTAAATCATTACTTGCCCCGGGAGATCCGATAGGCCCGAGTGGATCAGTTTTTACATTTGGAGCAGGATAGCATGAGCGTTCGGGAGTACTCATTGAGGTTTGACTCTTTGGAAAGGTATGCACTAGCTTTTGTTGATACTATGCCTGCTAGGGTAAACCTGTTCATCACGGGGCTTGCTATGGAGTATGTGGAGGCTTGTATTACCACCATATTGCGTGAGGACATGGATATCACGTGCATTCAAGCTTCTTCTCAGAACATAGAAGGAATCAGGCAACACTAGTATGAGGCTGAGAGGGTGAGTCGGGAGTAGCACCGGAGGGCTAGGACCGCTAATTTGCAAGCAGAGTTTCATGGGGGACCCAAACCTTGGTTGGCAGGCAGGCCAGCTAGACCTTTTCCTCCACAGCAGTAGGGCTGTAGGTCAGATCGTCGTGGACAGTCAGGTCCCCACGAGAGTTCACAAGTATCAAGCTCGCAGTAGCAGAGAGGTTCTGATCAGAGCAGGCCCGCTACCCCGCATTGCAGGATTTATGGTCGACAGCATTTTGGGAGATGCAGATATGGCTCCATTGCTTGTTATACTTGTGGACAAGAGGGTCATATGATGAGGGATTTTCCAGCCAAAGATCAGGGTGATCAGTACTAGACGAACAGGTCTTTAGTAGGGTCACATTCTCCAACATCTTCAGCAGGGCACAAGCCCTCAGCTCCAGCCGGCAGAGGCCGAGGTAGATCAGGGGCATCTAGTTCTAGCAGTGGTCCGAATAGCACTTATGCCTTATCAGGGGCATCTAGTTCTAGAGTCGTCACCGAATGTTGTGACAGGTACGCTAGATGTTTGCTCTCACTCAATTTATGCTTTGATAGACCTAGGCTCCACTTTGTCCAATGTTACTCCATTAGTGGCCTGGGAGTTTGGTATAACACTAGAATTACTTCAGTGACCATTCTTACTGTCTACACCTGTGGGTGGCTCTATTATTGCTAAGATAATTTACCGGGGTTGTACAGTAGAGATTGTCGGTCGTCAGACCGTAGCCGATTTAGTGGAGCTAGAAATGATTGATTTTGATGTAATTATGGGTATGTATTGGCTAGTGCCATGTTATGCCAATGTGTTGGACTAGGAGCATCCGATTTCACTTTCCAGGAGAGGTAGTGCGAGAATGGAAAGGCAATGCAGCTTGATCTTGTGCAGAATTGCATGCCCAAGTGATACGCAAATGCTTCATTTCGTCTTGTTTATCGATTGTTATGTGTACATTCTCATGTGATTTTTAGTGAAAATGTGAATTTATACTAACCAACATGATTAGTGTTGTTTTGCAGGTAAAATGAAATTTTGGGAAGCTAAGATACATGTTGGTAAAAATCGGGAATGGA
>JACEIK010008081.1:2830-31544 GCA_018107945.1 Datura stramonium
TACCATATTACAGTCCCTGTGGGATCGATACTTGGCTTGAAATAAAGCCATTTTACTACTTGTACGACCACGTGCACTTGCGTGTAGTTGGGATCGAACACTACCCAGGCCATGTACTCCAAATTGGATTCAACTTTTTCTTCCCAGAACAGGGAGTCGATGGTCGCTGGGGTAATGTCAACTTCCACCCCCCTTAGCATCACCAACGGCAGACATGGAAAGTCATCGACCTTGCCCCTGTGCTGCATGCTATCTTGTTGGGCCTGATATGAGGCGTAGAATTCCATCACCAAACTGGGGTAGTAAGGTGGGAGAGGGTTGGCAAATGCATGCAATTGCCTTTCTGTGAATTGGATGGTGATGTTGGGAAGATCATCCCTCAATCCCGCCAAATCAAACTGCTTCTCCACTGTGATGGATCGGCCTTGATAGATGACATAGTGCTCTTGCATGTTGGGGACACAACATATGATTTCTTCTTTGGTGATGGCACGTAGTGGAGCGGAATTTGTTTTGCCCTTGACCTTACTAGAAGATGAGGTGGGGGCCTTTCCTTTTTTTATATTCCTGGATGAAGACATGGTTTTTCTGTATGGATGATGTTAGTGACAGCTATTCGAAGAGGAAATTAAAATAATCAAAAACTAATCTAAGGGTGAACTGAGAAACAAGGGTAAGAAAATATCATTAAAAGAACCAACAGTACTGGTGAAGCACCGGCGAGTCGCAGGAGCAATCCGCAGCCCGTCGCTTGACTGCCGATGCATAACAAAAAATTGGGCAACTGAACGGTATATCGGCCGTTAGGCAGCGAATCACTGGTCAAGATTCGTGAACTGCCGATGTAAAGAGGGATACACTCGGTGTCTTGAAGAAAATTTTAAAAGTTAACCAGTGGTCCATCAGCGATTCATCGAACCTGACCGGCGAAACGGACCCCATCATCCCCAAATCGAATATAAACAAATCAAAGGTTCCCATTAACACACACCTACACACAACATGATAAATTACCACTACTACATTTAAACACAATCTCATGAAGATTTTCCCTTAAGAATGGCATCACCCGGTCTATCATCGGGCAAAATGTTGCAATTTATTCCGATTGGGTTACTCAGACTTCACCAATTTCAAAATTTTACACACATAGAACGTGTATTCCCCATTCCTTTCAACAACCAGAGTATATTCATGAGTTTAATAGGAAAGGGACACAAAATATTAACACTAAAAGAATTAAGAGAACCATTGAGAACATCAAGACAAGGGCAAGAAAACTTTTACCACAATGTAGGACTACTTACACACTTGAGCTTCAAAAGCTTAGGTAATTCTCAACAATGGCATATCAAGGGATGTGTAATAGAGGAAAGAAATGTGAGTGAAGTGAGTGTGTTAGTGAAAGGATGGTGAGGGTTTTATTGGTGAGAGGTGGAATGTTGATAGGTTGAGGGGAAGGTGGAGAGTTAATGTTGGTGTGTTGGTGGGAAGTGGGAAGGTGTAAAGGTGGGAAAGTGGAAAGGTGGAAAAGAGAGAAATATGGAGAAGCGGGAATGTTGGGTAATGGAGAGACAAAAATGGAATGAAAAATGGTGAAAAGGGGGAACTTAGAGAATATTTGCATAATAGGGCCACTTATCTAGTATTTGGGATTGGGTGTGTCTGCTCTTTAATTTCCATTTTGAGACAAATTCATACCTCGACCGACGCTACATCAGCAGTTCGCCGAAGCACACGGTGTTCCGCCGCTTTACTTTTCCTTTGTCGGGTATTTGTGCCTAGTTCTATGTTTCTCCGGTGGCGACCTGCCAGCAGTTCACGAATTGGATCGGCAATCTGCCGGTGACAGGACACTTAGGTGCCCAAGCTTCAGGTCCTCTGTGTTACATCGGCAACCTACTAGCGGTCCCCGAGTTTTCTTCGGCGGTTCACCGATGGGTACACTGGTCATTTGATCCAAGCCCCAGCCTTTTGTTTTGCTCTCATCTTGAACGGTGGTTTACACTTCTAGATCGCCGACTCGCCAGTTCAGCATCGTTCCTCTCTATGTGGTTTGTTTCTTCCTTTGTTCCTCATTTCATAGCTCCTAAAAAAACAAAAACAACAAAGACATAAAATAATTCATTAAATACTTGGGTTGCCTCCCAAGACGCACCTTAGTTAATGTCGTGGCACCACGTAGATCCCATTCAACACCTCTTTTTTGATTAATCATCATCCGACTCCATCTCCTTCAGCTCCAATCCCTTGTCCTCCTCCTCATTTTGCAACACTCCTATTACCTTGCATTCGGGGGGTGTTTCAGCTGATGGACACACCTTGAAGGTGACTTCCTCACTTCCAACTCAAAATTTTAGCTCCCCAAGCTCCACGTTCACCATGGCTCTCCCCATAGCTAACAATGGTCTTCCCAAAATAATTGGTACTTCCACATCCATTTTCCAATCAAGGATAACAAAATTAGTAGGTTGGATAAACTTATCCACTTTTACCAACACATCTTCTAACACCCCTACCGGTATTTTTATGGACCTATCCGCCATGAGCAACCTCATCGATGTAGTCTTTGTGCTTCCAAGTCTCAATCTCTTGAAAGTGAGCAGGGGCATTAAATTTATGCTAGCACCAAGATCACATAGAGCTTTTTTAAACACACATATCACAATTGTACAGGGGATTGTGAAGCTCCCAGTTCATCCCGCTTGGGGGCAAGGTTGGTCATCATCATCGTACTACAATGGTGCGTCTTCTCCCCACTACCTGCATCAACCACCTTTTCCTTCTTCAGCAATTCTTTCATAAACTTTGCATAACCTGGAATTTGGAGAAGAGCATCCACTAACGGTATATTGATGGACAACTTGCTAAACATGTCAACAAATTTTTTGAACTGGTCATCCTTCTTTTTCCTGGACAATCATTGTGGATAAGGTGGTGAGACTCTCGATTCAACCTTGTCATCAATTGGGGCCTTCATGCCTGCCTCATCATTATCATCCTGTGAGAGGATTTCATCATCCTTCCCCTCTCCTTCCTCTTCAATCTTATTCTCACTCTTTGGGGTCTTTGGCATTTTGTCGAATTCAGCTTCCTCATCCGATTTCGGGCCATTAACCTCTTTGGGCTTCACCGCTGCATCTCCAATCACCTTTCCACTCCTAGTGGCAATAGCCATGCATTGACTATCTTTCTTTGGATTAGGCATTGTGTCACTAGAAAGTGTTCCCTTCATCTGGGGGTTCATTTGTGCCAACAAGTGATTCATTTGGGCCTCCAAATGCTTGATGGAGGCTGAATGTGAACTCAGTGTTTGGGTAAGGTTAGACACCTCCCCTATAAATTGTTTTACCCCGCTCTCGGTTGACTCCACTTTCTTTAGAACTCTAGATAGCATTTCTTCAATTTTTGAGTTGCCCGCGTCACTCACGCCCGATTGACTGTAGGAGTTCCCAACTTTTGGAGGGGGAATATAGGGGTTTGAACTCCGGTGATAGTGATCACCCTTTTGATTTTGCTCCCTATTACCCCATCTGTTATTTCTTTCGGGCCATCCCTGCAACTCACGATTTCTCCAACCTTGATTATCATCCCTTAGGTGCCATGGCCTTTGTTTTCTCCTTGGAATCCAGGTCGAGGACCTCCCATTTGGTTGCCCATGTATTGACATTCTTCTTCATATCTCGGTGGTGACGATTCTCCATCATATTGTAAGGGACCTTGCATTCCCACAACATTTACCACCTTGGGCCCTGCTCCCATTACATGTTTTGTCATCAATTCCAGCTGTGTCATCATCTTGGTAAGATTCTCATCCCGCTCTTCATCCCTTTTTCGCAATTCAGTCGCCAATGCACTTGAGATAATCTCATGGGTAGACACATTTGTCTATCGCGTGTGCCAAGCCCTATTGGTATTTGTCATTCTGTCTAGTGGGGCTTTGGCCAAACCATATGTTTGATCCATAATAGAACCACTAGCTAGGTTGTTGGCCACACACTTGTTGATGGAATCAAGGGCCCTGTAGAGCTTTGGATAAGCACTCCATCTAGCAGTCTATGATTTTGACAGATAGAAACCTTCTTTTTGAACCTTAACCATGCTTCATGCAAAGGCTCTCCCGGTTCTTGCCTGAAATTTGTGATGTCGTCCCTCAGCTGTAGCATCTTTAATAGAGGGAAAAAATGATCCACGAAAGCCTCGGTTAACTATTGCCAAGATGTAATACAACCCAGAAGGAGTTCCTCCAGCCACATGCCTCCCCCGTAAGTGAGAAAGGAAAAAGTCTCAACCTGATTGACTTTTGACTAATATTTGTAATATTGAAGGGTTGGCACATCACCAAGAAGTTCGTCAAATGCCGATTTGCATCCTCACTTGGTTTCCTTCCAAAGAGTCCCTTCATTTGCAACAAATGCATCATGGTTCTTGTGACATGAAATGCCGAATTCCCTACCATCGGTGGTAGGCGAATGGCTCCCGCAATTTCCAGCATCACCGGATTATCCTCATCATGCTCCATGTTACCTTCCACTGAGATATCCCCTGCTTGGGAGTGATGATTCATGTGGTTGTAAGATCCTAACAAACAAAACAAACTCACGTCAAGTAGCTACAATGAAAAACTATTTCAACTTCACAATCAACACAAAAATACCAAGCGCTAGTCCCCGGCAATGGCACCATTTTTTATAACATCCAAAATGTATCCTTCATGTAAAGAATATACACGGCCGAAGTATCAAAACAACTAACCCGGTGAATGTCAGGGTCGAATCCCATAAGGACTAGTGAATGATAGTTACAAGTGTCGGTTGAGAAATTGAAGTTAGCTTGCACCACGTAGAGTTAACATAAAAAAAATAAATTGGGGGAGTTGAAATTTGTAGTGAATTGTATTTGGGTATTTAGTGGAATAAAATAGCAAAAACAGAAAAGTTGTTTACAAGAGTGAGAAAGACTAGAGGTGTGGTGTAGATGATATACTAACTNGGGACATGCTAGGTCATCTTTTGGGTTCAACAAGTGTAAATAATCTCGGGAAATGGGTAATTACAACTTTTCAGCCTTATAACTACCTCTTACTAGAGTTTTGTCAAACCTCTATCCACTATTTAGCTCAACCTGATTAGATTTGGATTAGCAACTGCACTAATTTCTAGCTATTAGCCGCTAATAAGGAATGAGATTGCAATTTTAGCTATTTCTAACCCAATTTCACAATCTCTTATCCATACCAACTATTAAGTTCTCTTCCAATACTTAATTATTCGTTTACAAGCAACAATCAACCAAGAATAAATAGACCCATATCATAATCAGTGGATCTTCCGTTTTAGATTGAAGAGAATCTAACAGATTTACACTTACTTAAACAATATGAAGATAGCTCTAGCAATACCCACTCTAATTAAGTATTCATCATCACACACCTCTAGTTAATTATTTAGCTACTCATGATTAAGAAATTCAAAAGCACAGTCATCAGTAACTTCATCGATTTTAATAGCAAGAGTAGTAAAATCAAATTCACAAAATAGTCTCCAACAATGGATGAAAATTACTATTACAAAAAAGAAGTAGAGAAGAGTACTTTTTTCAAGTTTACCAATCAAAATCTCCCTCTCTTTTCTAAGAGAATGCTCTAAAGCTCAAAAAGGATACAATGATGTGATCTCCTCTACTCTCTCTCTATCTCTACATATCCATCCCCTAGTAAACAGTACTTTATCTGCTATTTATATCCTGAAAAGTAGGGCACTTTTTATCTCTTTTCCCATGCTGAACAATTATACCCCTGAGAACCATTATGGAATTGGCGGAAGCACGGGCGGTTTGTTAGTCCCATTTAGTGAACCTTCGGGTGTCTTATCTAGGCTCTCACTCAACTCTAGTGAAAATCAGCGGTTCATCCAGTGTTTAGCTGATACCGATCCGTGAACCGTTGGATCTTTATGCTACTTTCTAGAAAATGGGGTGTCTTTCGACGACTAGACCGATGAGTCACTATTTTCAACTCGCGATTATCTGGTGGCATTATTCCTCAGAGGCATTGATAATCAGCCTTTGGTCGGTGTTTTGCCGGTTTTCATAGGTGGGCTGCCGATTTGCTCTCACTTCCTTCTTTTTGCTCCATTTTTTGCTCTTTTCTATACATTTAGGCATCTGCACACAACAAAAGAAAGAAGGGCATAAAACCCATATGATTAACTCAAAAACTAAGCAAAAACTCAAGTTTAAGAGCCTAATGAGTTGGTAAATTACCAACTCATTAGTGATATAGTTTGAGGTGAGACAATTAGTCAAATATAGTTTTACCGCTTTTGATAGTATTGTTGTTGATTGTTCATTTATTTATGGTGAAACCATATAATGTAGATATTATAGCGTCCTGTGAGACGCCTATTTTGTACATTTCTGCATTTTAGGTTTCCAGATAGTCCATATTACAGATAAGACTCTGCCAAATTTCTGCAAAAGCCTAAGGACTAAGTCTCCTAAGATTAGATTACATTCGAGGAAGAATGTTTCTAAGAGGGGAATGATTTTATACCCTAGGAAAATGTTGTCATTACTATGACATGAGTGGGTGTATGCTTTGTATGTGTAGTCTATGTATTCGGGGAAGGGGGTCAAGGATGGCTTGACGAGAGAGTCGGCGAGGCTAGGCCGCAAGGGCCTGCGTGATGCAGCAACCCTGCTGTGCAAGGGTCTGGGCGTCGCGGCAACCCTGATGCGCAAGGGCTTGCGTGCCACAATAGCCCTGTTGTGCAAGGGCCTACGTGCTGCGGCAGCCTTGCAGCGCACAGAGCTGTGCGACGCGGTAGCCTTGCAGCACAGGGACCTGCACGATGCGCCCGGCCTCCACCGACCCAACTTATATATATATGATAAGTGATGAAATGTTAGTCATTTGAAATATTTCTCAAATCATAAAGTCGACCAAGGTAAGGGTTCTCTCTGTTTTCTCTTCTATTTAAGGTGAATTAAGCTACCAAACCTCGTCTAATTACAAATTCTTCTTGGATGTTGATTCTTGGGCCTACAAAGAACATATCTACAGAGTTATTTCTTGAAATCTAGCTCGGTTTGTTGAGTTCACGCCAAGTAGAAGTTGTAGAAATCACTTCTAATTAAGTCCTAAACATCTATAACTGATAAGTATTTCTACCTTATAAACTCTCGGGAATTTGTAAGCTTTCAGCCGAATTGAATGTGTTATGACTTGTGGTTTTTGTGTGTTACAAATGGAGTTGTTAGTCGTATTCCCTTAACGTAAGGGCTACAATTTGGAGGAGTTATCGATCCTTTAATTACAGCAGGGTTAATTGAGCAGAATTCGACAATTGAGGTATGTTAAGGCAAATCTCTTTCAGCAAGTTATTCCCATCATATTGTTGATACGACTTATACCTTTGTAGTAGCTTAGGATTGTATATGTTGTGATTATCTGCTACGAGATGAATTGAGACCGTAACATAGTATCCTTTGTTGAGGAGAGGTTATGTTCAGTTTTAACTATTTCAACGAGCAATATAATTTACTAGTTTGTAATCTATATATATAGTAGAGCTTGCCTACAAGCGGTTGGCGTACCTTGACGCCTATAGGGATAGAATCTTGTCAGTATAGCCTACCCACGAGTTGGTAGCACCAGGGTTGCCAGATGAACTGGGTGGTAGTTTCCTAGGTTAATTTCCTGTTGCTAGTGACTTTATAGTTTTTTACGACCCTCGGCATGTCATACGGATCGCCCAAAACTACCTTAGTCGTTAGTCATATAATAGGCCATCTAATGCCCTATAGAATGATCTTTTCAGTTGATAGACATGGGGCCAACGCCTTTGAATACTCATACAGATGCCCATGTATGTGTTGTCCAGGAGGACTAAGCTCAGATACAGTTATAGGAGCCCAGACGGCTCAGATACAGTTATAGGAGCCCAGACGGCTTAGATACAGTTATAGGAGCCCAGACGGCTCAGATACAGTTATAGGAGCCAAGACGGCTCAGATATAGTACAAGAGCCCAAACGGCTCAATAACAGCCACAGGAGCCCAGAAGGCTTAGTTACAGCTTCAGAGGTCGAGTATACCTTAGTTACAGCTTGCTCACGGTCTTATAATGGTAAAAATAGGAAGAGTATGGATTGCTTGCACTTTTCGTAGCTTATGGGGGCCCAGGTAGGTTATTTTGTGTTTTTTGTACCTTCCAAGCTTATGGGGGCCAGGTGAGGTTCTTGTTTGTACATTACCTATTAGCTATAGTCCATATTGTGAGGTTATTCAGGTTAACTTTTGGCCTTCTTACTGATTACTTTCAGTTCCTTGTCAGCTTTCATTCAGTTATTATTTACTGTCTTACATATTAGGTACATATTATATTGACGCCCATGTGTGGGGCGCTGCATACTTGCCTGCAGGTCCAGATTGATAGGGTTCGAGGCCGTCTCAATAGTTGTTCAGATCTAGTAGATTAGCTAGCTCCTTTCTTTCAGAGTTGCCAGACGTTAAAGGTTGGACTACTTTTTGTTGTATAGTTTGGGCCCTGTCCCGACCAATATTTTACTCTTAGAGACTTGTAGACTACAGTTTTTGGTTAGTTGTGCGTTGTTGTCCATGTGGGGTCCATATGTCATAGGAAATGCATTGTTGGCAGCGTGAGGTCTAGTTATGTTATCTGTTAGCAGCATGGTGGTCTTGTAGGCCCCGCATAGTTACTATTGCAACTATTTGGTTAGCTATTTTACTGCAGGTGTTGTGTAGTGGCCTTATCGGCCTGGGGCAGTGTTTACAGCTGAGATATAGCTGGTTGTTTTCTTGACTATGTACTGCTGGTATGCGCCAGGAGTATATATGTCCAGCCAGGCTAGCTCAGAATCCAATGTGGCATGAGGTTCCATTTATGCCACTCGAGGTGGGGCGTGACAAACAAGTTAAGCAAACAACTAGCAAGATTAACCTATTCTAAAGACATTTAGCAAAAGTGTTACAAACAAAGTTGTTTATGTTCAGTATGTGTTAAGTAGAACAATGGCCAATAAAGTGTTAACTTCATAAAAAATGATTAAAATTGAATGTTTTTGAGATAGTAACTTAAGATAAATAGAAGTTCTTCGTCGTACTTTCTAAAAAATTATCTTTCATTATTTGTCCTAAATGTTGGATTATTTTCCAAGTCTTAAAGGATTATTCCTAGAAGTTTCTAAACTGCTCATAATGTCTTTAAGTTACTCTAAGCTCCTCAGATACTGTAAGGTTTCATGCAATCCATCCCTATGTTTTCTAAAGCACGACTATGAGTCTTTATTTGTCTTATGGCATCCCCTAGACAGTTGCCTATGAGTTTTAATGTTAAAGATCTCTAAGTTTAGGATATGCGAGCTATGTATTCCTATTCAAAAGTTATGTTGAAATATGATATGATATTGAATGAATGAGGTACACTCTCAATTTACGATATGAAAGTATTGAAGTTAAATGACACATAAGCGAACCTAAGCTAAGAGTCGATGTCACCATCTAGTAAGGTAAATGATCTTGTCGAAGTAGAAATGCCTTATCATGATTGTCCTTTATCTTATGTATATATTATTAGGTTCACGAGACTAAGAAGATATTTCATGATTCCTCTCCCTTAGGCTAAATGACAGATTATCGAGTTCCTGAATCCTTAATGTGCCTAAGTGTTGCCTATAGAGCTTGTTGAATTCCTTATGTCGTCTGAAACTTATTATAACTGTGAAAGTCATTTAATATGTTCATCTAAGTGTTATTTGTAATGATTATGTGATATATGTGCTTATGTGCAACTATGAATTATGAAAGAGACCGATTTAGATTGCAGCCTCGAATTTAGTTATTTTTATGCCATATGTGTTAGATAGACATGATATGAGCCTAGTCGGCTCCGAATATGAGACTATGACCTTACCACTAACCTGGTACATCTGGTGGGCAGTTGTCCTTTGACATATTTGCTATATGGGACTTATGACCTTACCACCGATATGGTTATATCAGATAGGTAGTTGTCCTTCAGATATGAGACTATGACCTTACCGTTGACACGGTTATGTAAGGTGGGAAGTTGTCCTTTAGATATGAGACTATGACCTTACCACCAACGTGGTTATGTCAGGTGGACAGATGTCCCTTCAGTTATGATACCTTCAAGATGGCTATCTCGGCAGGCAGTACTGATTGACAAGACTTGGTCATTGTTTGGCTAGAGACTGTATAGCTTATGGATAATACAGTATGACTTGCATATGTGCTTACTTGGTTGTATTCACTTGATGTATTATATCTTGTTCAGATGTCA
The DNA here is from genome assembly GCA_018107945.1 of Datura stramonium. Classification (NCBI taxonomy): domain Eukaryota; kingdom Viridiplantae; phylum Streptophyta; class Magnoliopsida; order Solanales; family Solanaceae; genus Datura; species Datura stramonium. The sequence goes on from JACEIK010008081.1 coordinate 13,155, forward strand.
GCTTCTAGTGTTCTAGGTTATATCTGTCCTTATATGATTATGCCTTTGACCAAGTTATTATATGGTTGTTGTCTCACGTTTACTGTTTCAGCCTTACATACCAATATATTTCATTCATACTAATGTCCCTTCGCTTAGGAACCTGCTTTCATGCGGCAAGTGCAAGTAGAGGCCGGGATTTCCAATTAGAGTAGCGATTGATGAGATCAGCGGATATGTTGGTATGCTCATTTCTTCCTGAAGCCAGGGCTTAGTTATTTCAACTTGAGTTTTGAGTTATAGTTACGGGTAGGTTTGAGACATGTTCTGACCATCAGTTTAGTTTACTCATTAGAGGCTTTATGGACTTAGTATGTATAATATTATTTAGTTTGTGGACTTGTTAGCTTTCCATTGCTTGGTTTAGAATATCATGGTGTTGTCGGCATTTTAGTTATTTATTTGTGGTAGTTGAGACCTTGTGGGTCCAGATATTTACTCTAGTTAATTGTGACAGGTGGTATGGAAGGCCTAGGTATTACAGTTACAGACGTCTTATAACCGACATCTCGGTCAGATTAGTATCGAGCGCCAATTGTGCCTCCCCCAGTTTTGGGGCGTGACATATTTTCTCTCTAAAGTCATCCACACTTGGAACACATAGTCAGCCTGATATCAAAGTACATTACCTCCCCCTTGGGAGAAAACCTCCACTTTGTGATTTCGAACTGCTTCCTTTAACTTGACCAATATAGGATCCTCATATTGCCTTGCCTTGCCTTAACTTTTGACACCAATGAAGACTCCACACTATTCTAAACAACAACAACACCATTCGCTGAATCAGTAAGGCAGATCCCCAAGCAAGCAAGCCTATGGACATCTTTTACCAACTCTTTCCTCCCATCCTCTACATGAGACATACTTCTTATGGACAACCTACTAAGCGCATCTGCCACTACATTGGCCTTATTCGGATGATAAAGAACACACATATCATAGTCCATGGAAGCCATCTCCTTTGCTGCAAATTCAAGTCCTTCTGAGTAAACACATACTAAAGACTCTTGTGATTCGTGAACACATCCATGTGCACCCCATACAAATAATGCCTCCAAATATTCACCTCCAAATATTCAAGGAAAATACTACTACTGCTAGCTCAAGTTCATGTGACGGATAATTCTTCTCATAAGTCTTAAGTTGTCTCGAGGCATAAGCAATGACCTTCCCATGCCGCATCAAACACATCCAAGTCCAATCCTAGAGGCATCATAATATACCACAAAACCATCTGTGCCCTCTGGCAGGGTCAAAATCAGAGTAAAAATAAGTCGGGTCTTCAACTCATGGAAGCTTCTCTCACAAGCATCGGACTACTGAAATTTGACCTTCTTCTGAGTCAATCTGGTCAAAGGTGTAGCAGTAGATGAACATCCCTCTACAAAGCTCCGGTAGTAACCAACTAAACCCAAAAAGCTTCTAATGTTAGTAGGAGTGACAGGTCTAGGCTAGTTCTTCACCACCTCTATCTTTTGAGAGTCTACCTACACATCCTCACTAAACACTAAATGACCATGAAAGGCAACTAACGGTAGCTGATAACGGTCAAACTCACACTCTTGATAAAGTATAAAGAGGACATTGTCAATAAAGAACCCAACAAAGGTTGGGGTCGAACCCACAAGGAATATGGTCAAGATACAGACTAACGCAAATATTTAAGCTTTTAGGTATCTTATCTTCAAAAAGAGGGGTTTATAAAAATAATTATAAAAAAAGATTGAACATCGGTTGTTGTTTATCAAGATTTTGTCATGACCTGAATGGAGGCCCGGATCGAGACATGGGACAAGGAGCCCCGAGATACTCCAAATCGACACATGGCATGAACATACATCTAACTCAATTACTAAAACTAAAGAATCAACATAATAATCTTAGCAGAAGTACGAAATAAAACATCAGAATACATAATCTGAAGCTGAATACATCTTTTTTGTCTGAAAAGCCTTTACATATGATGAGTTGATGGGAAACTTAAAGTACATAGAGAAATCTATTCAAGCATGGTCCTTGGGAGATGAGGAATCACCACAGCATAAGATGTTAACTCTAAAAACTAACTATGAACGGGGCTGAGCCTGAGAGTCGGGTCTTGTATCATGAAATAATATAGCATAGAGTATGCGGTCAGTACGTGGAATGTACCGTTTATGCAAGGTAAGTAAAACCACTCAAATAAGTAAAATCATTTAAAGAAATGCATAATGTAAAACATAAACAATAAGAATCTGAGAGTAGGGCTCGCATGCATTCTTTTTGAAATTATGATCTCATCATAACATAACATAACATCATAACTGAATCGATTGACTCAAAGCTGAAATCAATAGTCAGGAGTAAAACTGAACATTGAGTCAAACCTGCTTTAGAACATGTATAGATATATATAATTCTCATGAATGATGAACATGCATAACTGAACTCATAAGGAACAACGGAAGACTCGTCTTTTAACTGACATACCACGATAGAACTTACGTGGTCTCAACTATCACAGTCAAGTGGGTAGAGCTTTCTAAAGCCTTGCCAGGGCTAGGGACGATACCATGATATCGATATCAAGCTCATGGGCCAATAGGGCCGGGGTATCTCACAAGGGAGGTCCCTAAGTAATATATATAAGAATAAACCTACGTTGGCATGTAGTTCTGAGGCATAGGGTGATCAACCCTTAGCCTACTCGATGCTAGACACTACTCCAAAAAACATGCATATGCTTTCCATCTTTTTTCAACGAAGCTCAACATCGTCTATTGATGAAGCTCAATGATCAAATACATATCAAATCTAAAATCATGCATATGAGAAACTTTAGCTCAAAACATACCACAAGCTGAAAGATAATTAGGAGTCTTCGCTCCAAAACCATGTGGTAAGCTCAATTCGGGAATCATGAATCATACTTGAACATGTGGGCATTTCCCAATACTTTCACATGCTTTAAAATACTCAATTCAGATCAAAAATATGATCATAAACATAAGTAGCTTGAAAACATGCTTTTCATCATAATATCTCATCATAATCATACATTCATCACAAATCTCATCTTTTATGAACTTCTCATCAATGAGTTTTTTAATTCATAAAACGTGAAATATGATTTTAATTAAAAATATCATAAAACTTTCCCATGATTCATAATTCATCAATAAAAACATTATTTAAATCATACCCATGTAGAGAATTAGGAAATTCATGCATTGAGTTAAAACCTCATAGATAGACATAGAAACTCATGATCTTGAGAGGCATTGGGAATGGGTGTGAAAGGATTCACCCATTAATAACCATACACACCTTATTATAGCTGATTTTTACACTTCTTTGAATGCCCAGGAAGAAATTGAAGAGAACCTTGAAGGAATTTCCTTGATCACCTCTTTAGACTATCACTCTTGCATACATGAATGAGAAATGGCCTAAAATGAACTTAACCCTCTTAAAAGTCATCATTCATAACTTAAAACGACGTAGTTCAGGCTTTAGGATCTTAGGAATTATGGAACCCTTACTAAATTCGCATAAAATAACTACCATTCAGTCACCACGAGGGACATGACGACTTGTCACTACCGGCAACGACTCGTGGCATGATCCGTCGAGTACACTGCTTGTTAGGTCATTTGGGCTCGTCATGAGTGACATCATGATTCGTTGCTGGTGACTATGACTCGTGGTCACCACCCATCATGTACATCGCCTCAATCTCAATTAATCTTTACCCTGCTAGTCACGACTCATCCCACTATTCGTGGTGACTGACCATGACTCTTGGGGTCCTTCCGTTAGGTACACTACCTTCTTCTTTTCCTTTCTCAATCACCAACTCCCATGACTGACCTAACGAGTTGTGGGGCCTGACCATGACTCGTGGTCATGTGCGTGGGGATCCAAATTCCCTTATTTCAACTCACCTTCTGAGCCTCGCCACGAGTCACATCACAACTCATGGACTGCTCCAATAGGTCACCTCATGACCCATTCTATGTCCTGATGCCGATTTTAAATTTTTCTCTGTTTCAACTCCTGGGTATGATCTTTGGGCTTTAGAGTATAACAATATCTCCCCCTTGAGAACATTCATTCTCAAATGTTGGAAAACATATAGAAAAGCAGAGAAATGCAATCATCATATTCAAATACTGATCATTTAAGGTGAAAACTGACGGAATGACTATCTCCGATTCAAACTACATGGCTGAACTGAATTCATAAATCATACATACATCCATATACATAAAAGAAACTCAGGCACATGAACTGATCTTGAAAACTAAATAGGGTTTGAGAGAAAAACTGAAACCTCAAGATGGAACTGAGCCAGTAGAGAATAAATGTGGGTATCTATCTATCATATCCGCTTTGGCTTCTCACATAGCTCCCTCAACATGTTGATTCCTCGATAAAACTTTCACTGAAGCTATTTCCTTGTTCCTTAGCCTTTGAACTTGACGATCTAGTATTTCCATCGGAACCTCCTTATAGCTAAGGTTGTGTTTCACACCAGCATTGTCCACCAGGACAACTAGAGTTGGATCACCCAAACACTTCTTTAAGAGCGATACATGGAAAATAGGATTCCCAAAAGCTAATTCTGAGGGAAACTCCAATTCATATGCCACCCTGCCAACCCGTTTTACAATCGGTAAGGGCCAATGTAACGAGGGCAGAGTTTTCCTTTCTTGACAAACCACATCACTCCCTTAATGGGAGATATCCTCAGAAACACCCAATCATTCACCTCGAATTCTCATTCCCCCCTTCTCACATCGGCATAGTACTTTTGGTGACTTTGAGTTGTTTTCAACCTGTACCGTATGAGTTGAACCTTCTCCATAGCCTCATAGACCGAATCTGGTCCTATCATCACCGCTTCACCAAATTCAAACCAACCAATGGGAGATCTACAACTCTGCCCATAGAGAGCCTCAAACGAAGCCATCTGAATACTGGAACGGTAACTGTTATTGTATGCAAACTCGAGAAGAGGCAGATGATCATCCCAACTACCTTTGGAGTCAAACACGCATGCTCTAAGCATGTCCTCGAGAGTCTGAATTGTCCGCTCCGCTTGACCATCTGTTTGTGGGTTAAATGTTGTGTTGAGCTTAACCTGAGTACCTAGTCCTTTTTGAAACGACCTCCAAAACTGAGAGGTAAATTGGGTTCCTCTGTCTGATATGATGGATGAGGGCAATCCATTCAATAGAACTAGATCCCGGATATATAGTTTGGCATAATCCTCCACCGAATTCGTGGTTTTGACCGATAGAAAATGAGCGGCCTTGGTCGACCTATCTACCACAACCCAAGCAGAGTCATATTGTCGACGAGTACGAGGCAACCTTGTGATGAAGTCCATGTTGATTTGTTCCCATTTCCAAGTAGGAATACTGATATCCTAAAGCACGCCTCCTCGTCTCTAATGCTCGACCTTCACTTGCTAACAGTTTGGACACTTAGCTACAAATTCTGCTATGTCCTTCTTCATTCCATTCCACTAATAGACTTCCGTAAGTCACAGTACATCTTGGTGGCACCTGGATGAATAGAATACCTAGATCCATGAGCCTCATGCAAGATCCGGCTCCTCAAATCATCCACATTCAGAACACATAAGCGACCCTGGTATCGAAGCACACCATCTCCCCCTTTGGAGAAGACCTCTACCTTCTGATTTTGGACCACTTCCTTTAACTTTACCAAAATAGGGTCCTCATCTTGTCTAGCTTTTACATCAATCACCAATGACGATTCTAATCCGTTCTGAATAATAAAACTGCCATCGGTTGAGTCAACCAACCTAACTCCCAACCTTGCGAGCTGATGCACATCCTTCACTAGCTCCTTCTTTCCCTCATCCACATGAGACAGACTCTCCATAGAGAGTCTACTAAGTGCATCAGCTACTACACTGGCCTTACCCGGATGGTAAAGGATACTCATATCATAGTCCTTGAGTAGCTCCAACCACCTCCTTTGCCGAAGATTGAGATCCTTCTGGGTAAAAAGATATTGTAAACTCTTATGGTCTGTAAACACATCCACGTGGACTCCATACAAATAACGTCGCCATATCTTCAAGGCGAATACCACCGCGACCAATTCAAGATCATGGGTCGGGTAATTCTTCTCATGAACTTTCAGTTGTCTAGAGGCATATGTTATAACCTTTCTGTGCTGCATCAATACACACCAAAGTTGGATCCTTGAAGTATCATAATACACCAAGAACCCATCAGTACCCTCCAATAGAGTTAACACCGGTGCTGAAGTAAGTCGAGTCTTCAAATCTTGTAAGCTATCCTCACAAGCCTTCGACCATTGGAATTTCACCTTCTTTTGGGTCAATTTGTTCAAGGGTGCCGCAATAGATAAGAAACCTTCCACAAATCTTCGGTAGTAGTCAGTTAAACCCAAAAAGCTCCAAATATCTGAAGGATTCACCGGTCTAGGCTAATTCTTCACCATTTCTATTTTCTAAGAGTCCACTTTTATACCCTCACTTGATACCACATGGCCCAAAAACACCACTGAGTTCAACCAAAACTCACACTTGTTGAATTTTGCATATACTTGGCGATCCTTGCGAGTCTGCAGCACTACCCTCAAATGAGTGGCATGCTCCTCCTCGCTCCGTGAGTATATCAGGATGTCATCAATAAACACAATCACGAACATATCCAAGTATGGATTGAACATCCTGTTCATCAAGTCCATAAAATATACAAGAGCATTTGTTTGTCCAAAAGACATAACTACAAACTCATAATGATCGTACCGCATCCTGAAGGCTGTCTTCGGGATATCTCTCTCTCGAACTTTGAGTTAATGGTACCTGGATCTGAGATCTATCTTCAAAAAACACTTGGCACCCTAAAGCTAGTTGAATAAATCATCAATCTTGGGTAGAGGATACCTGTTCTTGATGATGACCTTGTTCAACTGCCGATAATCGATACACATGCGAAGGGAACCATCTTTCTTTGGGACAAAGAGGACTGGTGCACCCAATGGGGACTCGCTCGGTCTAATGAAACCCTTATCTAACAGGTCCTTCAACTCCTTTAGCTCAGCTGGATCCATTCTATAGGGAGGAATAGATATAGGCTGCATATTGGGAAGAAGGTTAATACCAAAATCAATCTCCCGCTCCAATGGAATTCCCTGTAGATCATCAGGAAAGACCTCTGGATACACACATACTACTGGGACAGACTGGATAGTCGGGTCTCGGACGTCGCATTATTAACTCTAACTAGATGGTACACAAATCAATCTCCCGCTCCGAAGGAATTCCCTGTAGATCATCAGGAAAGACCTCTAGATACACACATACTACTGGGACTTAATGGATAGTCGGGGTCTCAGACATCGCATTATTAACCCTAACTAGATGGTACACACAACCTTTGGAGATCATATTTCTGGCCTTAAGGTAGGAAATAAAACGACCTACAGGCACAGCTGAACTACCCTTCCATTCTAAGACTGGCTCACCAAGAAATCTAAACTCTACTGTTTGGGTTCTACAATTAACTAAGGCAGAACATGCAAATAGCCAATCCATGCTGAGGATAACATCAAAATTGTTCATGGCTAATTCTATCAAATCTGCTGAGGTGACTTTTTCAAGGACTGAGACCGAGAAACCTCAATACACCCGTCTAGCTACAATTGAATCACTGATAACAATCAAACCACACCTCTTACTGAAGTGAGAAGCGGACGTCTTTAATAAAGAACCCAACTAGAGGTTGGGGTCGAACCCACAGGGAATAGGGAGAACTGGATTAAAGCCGGTAATTGAACTGGTGAGGTAGTTACTTCAAAATAGTGGGATTCTAAAAGAAATCAATAATAAAAATATTATCAAAATTCTGATGTTGAGTCAATATTAAAGAATAACTAGGGTTTTTGATCCCCATGGGTTCATAACTGCTTTGGGTATACACTCGTGATTATAACCAACAGTTACTTACAGAATTGATAACATAGGTTCATTCAAACGATTGACCAGTCCCTATTGAATGACTATGCTTAATCACTCGACCAAGTCTGATGAGCGGTTTCAAACTATCCGTATCACTAAGTTCCAGATTTAACTATCCTGCAACCACAGCTCAAGTTAATACAATGATTATCAAAATCAAGGCTCTGTTGTAATTCTCTTTTCCTAATATCTACCTCTTCGACCAAAGAAAGTAAAGAATTCGGGCACTTCCTAACATTCCACACCATTAAGGAATGTTTAAGCATGAAGAGACTACAACATAAGTATTTGTAGTGGTTTTTAGACCACTTTGTGCAACCCTAGCTTGTTAATCCATCGTGGTTCCCACAACCCTAGCTATGGAGGTTTTAGCCTCTCATAGTTGTAAGGTTGTTAATTGTATTTACGATTAAGGACATAAATAAATACTTACAAGATTGAATGAGAAAAATACTTCCTTTAATTAGTCGACAAAATTTTGAAGAACAAGATAAATTCAATAAAAGGTAGATCACTAGATGAATCAACTCAATTCCCCTAAAAATCTCTTCTCTCCTTGTCTTTTCGTGTATTTTTTACTTGTCTATGTCTGTCTCCAGAAAAATAAAACCTAAAATGTATTTATATAGATACAAGAATCCTTTTACTAGGCTAACTGGATTAATTTCCATATTTGGTGCCGCAGTCGTCACGGGCCATGTCACGATTCGTAGTAGCTTCCTACGACCCGTATCTTCCTGTCGTACCTTGCATTGTTGACTGAATTTTTACTAAGTGTTGGATCCTGGTACGATTCGTATCTCCATCATACAACCCGTACTGAGCTCCCATGATTTGATTCTGATATTTTGGAATTCTTCTGATGTTTATTACGACCGTCATGGTACGACTCGTACCTTCTTCCCATGGGTCATACAATCTTTCCGTAGTAGGAGTCAGCACCTTATGCAAATTTTTTGGATCTTGTCACGATTTCATCACCATGACTCGTACAGCTTGGTATGACCCGTATTGATACTTGTACATTACATCTTTTTAACTTAGCCTTCTGCAGCTTTTCACGACCATCAGTACGACTCGTAGGCCCTTCCTACGGCTCGTACTGTGGTCTGCAATCTGAGCATATTTTGCATCTTTCAGGCTTTCTTTTGCAATTTCAGATTCAACACTAATTCATCTTGCAACCAAAGGAAAAGTGCCTTATATCCACATAAACACACCTAAGTCCATGCTATTTTCTTAGTTTTGAGAGTCGATAGTGTTGTAAATCTACAGCACATCAATCACCTACTGGAGTAGAGCCTGAGAAGGGATCTGACAAGACTTCAGGATTGACTCCGAAGTTACTGTCCACATAAGGTGTCACACGGATCTAACAAAGAATACACATAAAGATGGAAAACTCATAACATACCATTGACTACATCTGGGGAGACCTCCTGCTCCTAGCGGGATGCAAAGGCATAAAATCTGTTTTGGTGCTGGCCGACACCTGTGCTGGTATATGCCCCCTGATTTGCTGAGCGTGCGGGTGGGGCTGCTAAACTAGAAGCTGGTCCTCGACCCCCATCATGGTCCTGTCTCGCTGTCATGCAATTTCTGAGCATGTGTTCGGGTTTCCCACACTCGAAGCAAGCACTTGAACCTGCCAAGAACTGGCCCGTGTGCCTCCAACCACATCTGTGTCAAGCTGGGATACTAGAATCTGCGGGTCTGCTACTCTGACCCCTCTAGCCTGATGCTCGCCCTCTCTAATCATGCCTAGGACTGGATGGAACACTCAATGCTGAAGATGTTGGGGCTGAAGATCTCTGGTAGGTCTGCTGTCGGTGCCCACCACCTGACCTCGGCTGTGAGAATCTATGACTATCAGTCCTGGCCCTCTTGGCTTCCCTCTTTCTCATATACGCCGCCTCCATCTACTGGGTGTACAAGACTATCCGAGGAAAATCTATATCCTTATGGAGCATGGCGATCCTACAATCCTTGTCCAAATAGCCTACCACTCCATGAACAAATCTGCTCACTTGGGCCCTCTGATCAGCCACTAACTCGGGGGCATACTCCGATAGGCAAGTGAACTCAAGGGAATACTCCTACACCGTCATCCTCCCTTTCTTAAGATTCACAAACTTAGTTGCCTTAGGCTCCCTCATCTCATGAGGGAAGAATCGATCTAAGACTGCAACATGGAACTCTTCCCAAGTGACAGGACCGGCTCCAGCAGCCCTACTATCGTTCTATTGACAAAACTAGATGTGTGCGACCCCTTTTAGCTTATATGTGGCCAACTCCGCACACTCAACTCCATTCACCCCCATGACTTGGGTGATCTTCACAATCTCATCTATGAACTCATGTGGGTCCTCATCTACTTTTGACCTGAGGAACTCTAGCGGGTTCATTCTCAAGAAATCCCTAACTCGAGTCGCCGCCGCATTACCATTTTGTGGAACATGCACAACTATCTTCCGATTGACCTGAGCAGTCAACGCTTGCGTGAGCATCTGAATAGTTGCCCGAAACTCAGCATGGGCAACCGTCTCGTGCATGGTGCTCCTGGACTGGCGGGGCTTATTGGTGCCCGTTTCTGTTGTCATCCTCGTGGACGTCTCCATTTCCATTCCTCTTACCATTTACTCTGCGGGGAGCCATGATTCTAAAATCATGAATAGCACGAATTAGAAGGATAGGGAGACATTTCATCGCACGAAATATATCATGAAAGAAGAGAACATTTCCTAAACGTCTCGTAGCCTCTTCTTCATAAGTGTGACGCGCTTCACACCCATGAAAAAGATTCTACTTGACGTGGCTTTCAAACACCCTAGGAAACTTCAAACCTATTGCTCTAATACCAAGTTTGTCATGACCCGAACGGAGGCCCGGATCGAGACATGGGATAAGGAGCACCGAGAGACTCCAATTCGACCCATGGCATGAACGTATATCTAACTCAATTACTAAAACTAAAGAATCAATATAATAATCTTAGCAGAAGTCTAAAATAAACATAACATCAGAATACACAATCTGAAGCTAAATACATCCTTTTTGTTTGAAAGCCTCTAAACATGATGAGTTGATGGGACAAGATCCCAACTAACTCAGATAAGCTGAAAACTGAAAATACATGGAGAAATCTGAATAAGCATGGTCCTTGGGTGATGAGGACTCACCAACAAGTGTAATATGCTAACTCTAAAGACTGGCTATAAATGGGGCAGAGTCTGAGTGCTGGGTCCTGTAACCTTAAAGGATTTGCCTTGATCACCTCTCTAGACTATCACTCTTGCATGCATGAATGAAAATGGCCTAAATTGAACTTAACCCTCTTAAAAGTCATCATTTATAACTCAAAACAACATAGTTTAGGCCTTAGGATCTTAGAAATTATGGAAAAGCCTTTACTAAATTCGCAAAAAATAAATGTCAGTCAGTCCTCACGAGGGACATGATGACTCCTCACCCCTGGCCATGACTCGTGGAATCATCTGTCAAGTACACTACTTATCAAGTCATCTAGGCTCATCATGGGTGACCTCACGATACGTTACTGGTGACCACGACTCGTGGTCACCACTAATCATGTACATTGCCTGTGATTTCAAATAACTTCCATCAGCTGACCACGACCCCTCCCATGAATTGTGATGACTAACCACGACTCATGGGATCCTCCCGTTAGGTACACTGCCTTATTCTTTTTTGTTCTCAATCACCACCTCCCATGACTAACCTAACGAGTCTTGGGGCCTGACCACGACTCGTGGTCACGTCCATGGGGATCCAAATCCCCAAATTTCAACTCACCTTCTGAGCCTCACCATGAGTTACATCATGACTCATGGGTTGCTCCCATGGGTCACCTCATGACCCGTTCTGTGTCCTGATGCCAGTTTTAAATTTTTCTCTGTTTCAACTCCCCGATCTGATCTTTGGGCTTCCGGGGTATAACAGATTTGTAGTTAACTAGGTAAGCATTCCCCATGGGTTCATAATTACTTCAGATTTACACTCGTGATCTATCCCAATGCTTACTTGCAGAACTAATAACTAGGGTTCATCCAAACGACTGGTTCGTCCCTATAGGGTGACTATACTCAATCACCGGGTTAGGTATCATGAGCGATTTAAATTCAACTATTATCAATTTGTTCCAAATTAACTATCTTGCGGCCACAGCTCAAGTCATATAATGACCCATAAAGATTAAGGCTTTATTATAATTCTCTTTTCCTAATCTCTACTTCTCTAGGTTCAAGCAAGTAAAGAATTTGGAAGTAAAGAATTTGGGCAAGTCTTAACTTTGCGCTTCTTTAAGAAACATTAAAGATTAAGAGAATACAATACAAGTGTTTAGCATTGGATTAGAATCACTTTGTGTAACCCTAGTTCGTTAATCCACCATGGTTCCCACAACCCTAGTTGTAGAGGTTTTAGCCTCTCATGATTGTAAAATTGTTATTAGCATTCATAGATAAACACATAATTGAATACTTATACAGATGATTAAAAAGAAAACCTACTTTGAATATTGCAGGAATTGATGAAGAAAAACTCAAGAACAATTCCCAAACAAGAAAATCTCCAAGAATTGAATTAAAATTCACAACAACTTGTCTTTTGTCCTATCTAATCACACCTCTACTTGTGTATCTCTACTGAAAATAACCTAAAAAGTATATATATAAATAATTGGAACCTTCTCCTAAGTAAACAGGGAAACTACCAAAAACTATCATCGCCTTCAACTATGACCCATAACAGGATTGTACGAATCGTACATTGGCTATCTTCTACTAAATTTGGCTAAGTGTTGAGACATGGTACGACTCATACCAAGAACCAACGAGTCATATAATCTTCTAGTGGTTTGATCTTGCAATTGTTAACATTCTTTGTTAACTTCCACGGATGGTCTAGTATGACCCGTACCTCAGTTCCACGATCTGTGATTCCTTCTCGTACATTGAGTTCTGCCAGTATTTTATTCTTCTGGTCTTTTCCATGGTTCCTTGGCACGGGTCATAGGTAGGTCTCACGACTCGTGATTTTGCACCCATACCAGGATACTTGGCTTGTGCAATTCCTCCTGAAGCTTTCCATGACTGCCGTGGTATGGCTCATACCAGGATGGTATGGCTTGTACCATGAGCCATAACTGCCTTTGCTTCACAATTTTCTCTTGGAACTTTTCACGACTCTCAGTACGGATCGTACTGAGATCCATACTAAGCCACTTTTCTACATTTTTCTCCATCTTTTGCACAATTCAACTCCAACATCTATTTTCCCTGAAAACAATGTAAAAGTACCTCATATCTATATAAACACACCATATCCATGCTATTTACTAGTTTTAAGTGTCGAAAGTGCAGTAAACTCAAAGCACATCAACAATCAAAACCCACACTTGCTAAACTTAGCAAATTGTTGATGGTCCTTAAGAGTCTGAAACACAATCCTCAAATGAGCGGCATGCTCCTCATCACTCCGAGAATACACAAGGATATCGTCTATGAAGATAATGACTAACATATCCAAGTATTGCTTGAATGCCTGTTCATCATGAAAGTTGCAAAAGAATTTATTAGTCCAAAAGATATAACTATAAACTAATAGTGATCATACCGAGTCTTTAAGGCTCTCTTTGAAATGTCACATTCCCTAACACTGAGATGGTGATAGCCGAATTTGAGGTCTATCTTTGAAAAGTATCTAGCGTCCTGCAGTTGATCAACTAAGTCATTAGTCTTGGGGAAGGGATATTTATTCTTGATTGTGACTTTGTTCAATTGGCAGTAGTCAGTGCGCATTCTGAGAGAACCATCATTCTTCCATACAAAGAGGACTGGAGCACCCCACGAGGACTTACTAAGACTAATGAAACCCGTATCTAAGAGATCCTTCAACTCTTTTAGATTAGCTGGAGACATTCTGTAAGGAGGGTTGAATATGGGTTGCATATCAGGGAGGAAGTCTATACCAAATTCAATCTCCCGCTCGGGCGGGACTCTTGGTAGATCATTTGGCAACATCTCCGGATACTCACAAACCATTGGGACTGACTGAAGAGTCGGGGTTTCAGGATTAGATATACACACCCTTTGAATATCATCTTTTTGGCCTTAAGATAGGAAATAAAGCAACCTACATACACTGCGAAACTACCCTTCCATTCTAGGACTGGTTCCCCCAGGAATCAGAATGCTACCATTTGGGTTCTACAATTGACTGAAGCATAACAAGAATACAACCAATCCATGTCGAAGATAATATCAAAGTCAGTCATGTCTAACTCTACTAGATTAGCTGAGATGACTATCTAAAGGACTGTAAGACAATTTATGTGTGCCCGTCATGTTACAACTGACTCACTAGCAAGAGTAGGGACTAAGAAGGGTTCTAGGAGGATTTCAGGACTAACATCAAAATTGATAGCAACATAGGGAGTCACAAAGGATAATGTGGCCCCAGGATCTAGCAATGCATTAACATTAAGATGGAAAACTCATAACATACTAGTGGCCACATCGGTTGAACTCTCCTGATCCTTATGAGATAAAAGTGCATAAAAGCGGTTCTGGCGCTATCCACCACCAGCACTAGAAGATGTGCCCGGCTGAGATGGGCGAGCTACTGGAGCTACTGAAGAAGTGGTTGTGGCACAGCCTCTACCGTCACCCTATCTGATTAAAGGACAATGTCTAAGTTTGTGGTCGGGATTCCCACACCCGAAGAAAGCATCCAAACCAATCAAATACTCTTCAGGGTAGTTCTTACCATACTTCCTGTAAGATGGGAAAGCGTGCTTCCCATACATGCTCCTATGAACCTTATAGCCTAATGTTCTATCTTTCTAATCAACCCTAGACCTGGATGGAACAATGGATAGCGATGGAGCTGGGGCTGATGACCTCTGATGTGACTATGAATGGTGCCCACCACTTGTCCTCTGCTGGGAATACTCAAGGTGCCCTGTCCTAGCTCCCTTTGTCTCCCTCTCCTTCTCCTTCATCTTTTCTTCCTCAATCTACTGAGCATATATCATGAGTCGAGAGATGTCCATGTCACTGATGAGCATAGAGGTCCTACACTCCTTGACCACTAAATTTGAGATTCCCGATATGAACTTGCTGATTCAAGCCCTTGGCTCAGCAACCATCTCCGGAGCGTATTTTTACAACTAGGTGATCTTCAAAGATACTTCTGGACTATCATATTGTTTTTCTTCAAGTTGACGAATTCTGCAACTTTTTCTTCCCTCATCTCTTAGGGAAAGAATTTGTCCAAAAAGGTTGTCACAAACTTATCCCAATCGATAGAAACTGCACCTACCCTATAACCCTCCTTCCACTATCTGGACCAAATGTGAGCTACCCCCTTTAGCTGATAGGAGGCCAAATATGCACTCTCCTCTCCAGAAACTCATAAAATCTGGGTAATCTTTTGGATCTACTCAATAAACTCTTATGGATCCTCGTCCACCTTTAAACCAAGAAACTCTGGCAGGTTCATCCTGGTGAAGTCTGGCATTCTAGCTGCCGCAGCATCCCCATTAAGGTTTATAGGTGCAACCACCTGCTGGATGACCTAGGTCGTCTTAGTCTGTGCCAATATATGAAAGGAAGCCCTAAACTCAGCATGAGTCACCTGCTCTTTCAAAGGATCCGCTGGAGTAGTTGGGATTAGCTGATTCCCATTGCAATTTCCAATTTTCCTTCTGATGGCTCTTTGGGGTGGCATTTTCTGCAAAAGTCTATAGCATGAGTTAGAAGAGTAAAAGAGTTCGACTTTATCACACAATATAAAACATGAAAGAAGGGAAGTTTCCTAAAACGTCTCATAGTCGATTCTTCATAGGTGCGACATGCTTCACACCCATGAGAAAGACTCTACTTAACATGGCTTTTAGACACCCTAGGACACACCTAAACCTAATTCTCTAATACCAAGTTTGTCATAACCCGATCATAAACCCCAGATGCGAGATGGGATCTAGAACCATAAATGACTCCAAGCTAACCCATGGTACATGCATAACATAAGCATAACCAAACACTAAGTAGAAATAAATCATAAGAGAAAGCATAAGCGGAAGTCTGAGATATCGTAAAGCGTATACAAATACAACAAGTCAACACCGCTAAGCATCTAACATCATAGTCTGAAAAGGCTCTAAAACATAAGATAGGCTGATAGGACAAGCCCCCAACTAGCTCTGCTAAGTCTGTAACTGAAAATACATAAAAAAAAGTCATAAACCAAAAACTGACATCCATCACCAAGAGCTGGGCTGAATTGGAGCAAGAGTGAATCTAGAGGCGGAGCTGAGATTGATCACCTCGAACCTATATCAAGAGAATATATAGCACAAAAGTATATGATCAGTACTTTAAATATACTGAGTATGTAGGATAAGTAAAACACGAGAGTAAGGACAACATGTTGTAGAATAACTCATGAGCCCATTCGGGCAAGGGAGACACTCTCTAGTGAGACCCCTTCATACCTATAGTAGCATCTAGTTCTAAGACATGGGTACGCTGAACCCCGTCATACTCAGTATTAAATACTACTCTCAAAAAATACATAGTGCTCATATCATAATCATGAAACATACTTGATTTTGCATGTGCTAGTTAAAAATTGCAAATTTATAGCTTAACCTATATGAACTAGCCATGAAAACAACACCAAAAATTCAGTCATGATACCTAATCTTGATATCCATGAAATTCATACATAATTGAGTAAATCATCATAACTTGAAAATGAGATTTATGAGATTTTTTCATATAAATCATGTAATTATAATCATAAAACATAAAAAGGATCATGATAGAATCAATTTCATAAGAGATCATGAAGTTTATCATCAAAAAGGGTCTAACTCTAGAAATTTATGAAACTATAATCGGAGAATTGAAATCATGTAAATAGACTTGAGATTAGGCATGAGGGTGGAAGAAATCCCTCATTCATGACCCCACATACTTGGGTTTTGATGAATTGTTGCCTAGGCTTGAGACCTAAGAGAATTGAGATGAAGAAGAACCCAAGTTGCTTGAGACCCTTCAGAGATTTGGAGGAGAGTTCTACCGTGTTTTGAGAGAAATGTTGGATTAGGCTAAGTAAAACCCTCTAATACACACTTTAGGAAGCCCAAAATGACCTAGTTGAGGAGTTAAAAGAATAGGAAATTACTAGTATGCCCTTATGAAAATGATTTGAAAAACTATTTACCAGCCTTCACGGGTCGTACCATGACGCGTGGTGACATACCACGGATCCTGGTATGCATTCTTAGCTTCTAGGGGACTTAAAAGCTTGCGTAAAATCTAACCATGGATCATTACTATGAGTCGTACCTTGGTACCATAAGTCTTTGATGAGTTGGTAATTTACCAACTCATTAGACTCTAAAACATGAGTTTTTGTTTTATTCCCGGGTTGATTATTTGGATTTTATGCCCTTTTTACTTTTGTTGTGTGCAGATGCCTAAGTTTGAAGAGAAGAGAAAAAATGGAGAAAAAGGGAGGAAATGAGAATGAGCGGAGAGTCGCAAGCGTAAACCGGTGAAACGCCGGCTAAAGGCCTAATGACACTGCCTCAGAGGTTGCATTCCACCGGTGGATCACGACTTGCCAGCGCGAGTCGCCGGTTTAGTCGTCGAATAACACTTAGAAATTCTAGAATTGGCATTGAAGATCCGGTGGTTCAAAAATTGGCATCGGTGAAACGCCGGGTGAACTGCCAAAGTTCACTGGAAATGAGTGCAGAAGAAGAGCAGATACCTGGAGGTTCACGCATTTCATCAGCAAATCGTCGGTATCTTCGCCGGTTCCAGAATGGGGCTATTAAGGGTATAATCATCCAGCACTAAAAAAGAGAGGAAAAGTACCCTATTTTTCATGGTATAAATAGAAAAAAAGTACTCTGCAGAAGGGAGAAGAAAAATGAGAGAAAAAGAAGATATAGAGATAGAGAGATTGAGAGAAAATCCAAGTACACATCACATCACTATTTCCTCTTTGAGCTGAAGACAATCTTTTAGCTGAGAAGGGGATTTTGGTTGAAACTTGTAGAAAATACTCTGCCCTATTTTCTTCTTTGGCATTATTAAGTTTCAACTGTAGTTGGAGGATAATTGTGTATTTGATTTATCTACTCTTATTATTGAATTCAATGATGCTATTGATGGAAGTATTTTTGAGTTTCTTAACTATGAGTAGCTAAAATCATTAACTAGAGGTGTGTGATGATGAATACTTATGGATTGGGTATTGCTAGAGTCATCTTCATAATGTTCAATTAAGTGTAAATCTATTAGATTTCTTTCAAT
>JACEIK010008081.1:37494-50471 GCA_018107945.1 Datura stramonium
TTAAAGTCTAAATGGTCAGGCCCTTTCAAGGTATCTCAGGTGTATGAAAATGGAGCCATTGAACTTCACAATAAAAATGGGAGCAAGTTCAAAGTAAATGTCCAGCGGTCAAAAGATATCTAGGAGTGTTGGAAGAAGTGGGGCGAACAGAGGTGGTGCATCTGGAAGAACCATAGACCTGGACTCTCGTCATGCCACGATGTTAAATAAGACACTTCTTGGGAGGCAACCCAAGCATTTGTAGTTCTTACATATTTTGTTGTTTTTTGATTTTCTTTGTAGGTGAAGAAGGGTGAAAAATAGGATGAATACCAAATCAGCGAACCACCGCTCAGAATTCCTAAAGAGCAGTCCAAGCGTCGACAGACCCAGTGCACTGAAGGATTCAAGGTAAAGAGGCGGATCAACCAGAGAATCGCTGATGATAATTTGTGAGGCACTGCTGGGGCGCTGATCCCATCCAGTGCACTGAATGTTCCAAGGTGAACCGGTGATACAACTGGAAAAGCGCCCTACAAATCCGCAAACCACTGACCGGATGCCGCCTTCAACCAAATAACCTGGGAAAGGCTGAGCCATTGGCTCCTTCTTCGGTGACACAATGGAAGGGATCCATGAAGTGCCGATCACCCGCAGATCTTGCATTCATAATTGCGCTTCAGGTAATACAAGCAGCGGTCATAGTGGAAAACCACCGGCCTAATTCGGCAATCGCCGATGCAATTCCCAATAAATAACCCAGATGGCAGATTTCCACAAAATGTTGCAAATTTCCAAAATTCTCTCCCCCTTTTCCCCAAACTAACCCATTATTTCTCACCTAACACCTCTTAATATTTTCCACCCCAAGCACCCATTCACCTTCCTCAATTGCTTGTATCTTGTTCATCCTTCACAAATCTTCACAAGCACATTTTATTGAAGATAAGCATTTTCTCACCCATGTTATAAAGGTCATAATCACCATGTGTAGCACTACCCATGTTTCTCAAGTTTGGTTTTGTTTTCTTGTTTTATGTATATGAATGTTGCTCTGTTGTGGTCACTCATATCTGGGTATATTCTACGTACCAAAGTGGGTTGCTCAATGATGGATTGATTGACACCTCTCTTATGGGTACCCTTGTCTTTTATCACTTAAGTATGGGTATGATTAGTTAGTTGTCATATGGAGGTGATTTGGAGGGTGATTAGATGTAGATTAGCGGCTAGTGAATCACCAGTGGTGGTTCACTGGCGAAAAGCCACTGTTCCCAGTTTTTAATTCTTCGTTGAGTCAAACGGCAATTCATCGGCGTCTCGCGAAATGCAACTACTGCTCACCTATGACACCTGAGCATTTACTAAGTTCCTTCTGCTACTATAGTTTTGAGCTACATACTATGGTCCAATACTAACTTAATTTTGCAGCATCATGTCTACCTACCAGCATTTTCATACAGGACAAGCATCAGTGCCCACAAATACCCCTCAAGAGAGATTTGGGCTGCAAGGAATGGAGGAATTTTACATAACTTTCAAGGAAAAATGCATCATCCATGCAGAAGCTCAATTTTATGTAGAATCATTCAAAACTGCATGTCCAGATATCTACCACCAGATTGGGATGCGTGATTGTGGGCCATTTACCATACCAATTGACCCATACTTCTTGTAGATAGTGTAGGAATTCTATGCATCATATAGAGCGAGGAAACAACTGATGAAACAAGAAGGTTGCACTGAAGCATTCCCACGCCTAACATCAGTTTGGGTGCGAGGGCAGGAGGTTCATGTAACGCCAGAAGTAATCAACTCATTGTATTGGGATGAGCCAATCCCACCACATCCATTTCTCCGTCAGAAGGTAGAAGAAAAGGTGAACCAATTCCAATAGGTAGTCGACGTGATTGCACAAATTCAACCACAATAGGCTATTTCCAAAGGCCTAATTCATCAGCGTGATTTAAAATTTGACGCTCGCATATGGTTAAATTTAGTCTGTTCAAGGTTGATACCCTCTCAAAATACATCAGAGGTGCCTATTAAAGTGGCGATTCTCCTTGCGTGCATAATGGAGCATGTGCACATCAATGTTAGAGAGATTATTGCTGATCAATTCAGACGAAAAGCTAAACAACAAGCCACAACGTTGCCCTTCCTTACCTTTGTAAGGATGTTGTGTATGAGGGTTGCGTGTCCTTTGTTGCGCTCATTGGATAGGACTATACGAGTCCATAGAGTGATTACTTTGGACACCAAGACAGACAAAGAGGCCCCAATGATAAAGCGGGCAAGGTATACAGGGAACATGACCCCACCATCACCCTTGGCATCTTCTCACATAGTTACTGGCCCAGCCAATGCAGATGAGTCCCAGAACTCTCCGCCCCCAGATTTACTCAATATTGAACAAAGGGAAAAGATGCATGAGAATCAGCTTGTACGATTAGCCAAGGCTATCCCGTCCATGATCCAAAGTGCCTTTAAGAAAGCCTTGTAGCCTGCTAAAGAAAAGTTGACACACCTATGCTCGAAAGTGGATGTTCTTGAAAGTGAAATGACTACATTGTAGTAGGAGGTAGCCACACTTACTGCACCCACCAATCAACCGATGCCTTGTGGCCTTGAGGTTGTGCCACCACAAGTCGAAGCACCCAGAAGTCCGCCAGAGGATTGGTGGGTGGGCTAACACGGTGATGCGGATATTATATCTAATGAGGAGGAGGACTACCACAACCCACCTCCTCCGCCTCCAATGCATTCGGTGTATGATGTCAATCCTTCGTGGGCTCCGGGGGGAGTGGCCACAGCATCTTATCATGAGCTTCGAACCCTTCCAAATAGATGGATTGCACCAGGCCCTGGTCTACCTATCACACTCCCACCAGATCCCATGCAACCCATAGCAGAAGACGTAGCTTCTTGGGTTTTTAATGTTGACACTTATACATGGAAGCCAAGACCCAATCGCTAATATGATCAGGAAATCTCTTTTACCTTCTTGTCTTTCTTGTGGTTCCCATTGGGGGCAATGTTCAAATTAAGTTTGGGGGGATTGGTTATTGTCCTTGGGGAATTAAATATTTATTCTGACTTGATAATTTGTGAATGAGATGACCCCAAAATTGTGTTTATTTTTCTCCATTGTAAATAGTAGGGTAGAAATTAAAACTCCAAGGGTTTTCTTTTGACCACAGNTAGTAGGGTAGAAATTAAAACTCCAAGGGTTTTCTTTTGACCACAGTTCTTTCCCAAAGAGCAGTCTTTTATTTTAGTTATTTTATTATCAAACCGGGTTGGCTTTTCCCAATAATGGATTAAGTGGCGACATTCTTAAGGGAAATGCCATGTCACTTTGAGTTTGTTGTGAAGTTGTTTTAAGAGGCACCAACTAAAATTTTTCTTGTGTTGAAATGAAAATGTGAAAACAAGGGCATGAGGATGAATATAATGAGCAAGTGCTGACACCATAGCATAGTAATCTTGGTTGTACATTGTAAATTCCCTGCTTGACTTATGATGTTTGCTTCTTTGATGTCCTAATCTGATGTTTTGTTTTAGAAAATGAATCTTGTCGAGCCTCTAAGGGTGATGCTTTGTGTGGCGATGATATTTTTGTGAATATTGTACATTACATCTTATCTAGAACTTGCCCCAAATGTGATTCAAGGGGAAATCCTAGATTTAGTTGCACCAAGAAAATGAGTTTAGGCCCTTAATTGGGTAACCTCTTTAACCATATGCCCTCCATGATCATTAATCCTTGTTAGACAATTTTGAGCCTTAAAATCTTTCCTTGGCAACCACATTACAAGCCTTAAGAGCATTATTAATACCACTTTTGGCCCCCATTCTCCCTAAATGCTAATGATAGGATAAGTGTTGAAATAAGGCTTAAGGCTAAAGAAGAAGAGAATGAGAAAAGCAAGTGTGGAAAATGAGGAAAGAGCCTAAGTTTGGGGGTATGTAAAACAAAGGGGGAAGACAAGAATCATAGTGTGAAGGAAACATCATTTTTTGTCAAAGTGCACCAAAAGATGAATAAAAAATGGAGAAGACTATTTGTGTGAATTGGTGTTCCCTCTTGAGGTAATAAGGCTAAGGGTGGAAGTGAAAGAGGGGTTATAAGGGGGAGTGTTAAAGAAATAAAAGGCATCAACAAGAAAAGAAAGGAAAAGAAGGTTGAGTGAGAAAAAATTTTTGTAAGGCATGTCACGAAAAGCATTAGGGAGGATCTAGTCACTATAGCCAAATGCTCATCCTACCCTGACCTTAAGCCTACATCACAGCCCGCAAGTCCTAAATGATTCTAGGTGCAGCTACTTAATATTAGTGGCGAACTACATGAAGGGCAAGCCTATGGGTCAAGTGTATGCATGAAGATATCTTTTGGGAGAGTGAGTGTGAGTGTCTCTTCCAATTAATCCCTAGTATGCATTTAAATGATCAAAGAGCTAAGAGAATAGGGATCCTTATATTGGGTGAGTGGCATCATTCCTTTTAGGGATGCAAGAGCATTGAGAGTTAATGTGGACATAGAGCAAGGAGTGCAAACTCTGAGGCAAGCTTTGAATTTTCAATGGTTATAACTTGAGATGCTATGTGTGTTACTTGGTTGAAAAATGCACTTGTGTGATTAATGATTCCTTTCAAAAAAGCTTTACTTGATAACAAGTGGTTGCCTGCTCGTAACATCTTCATTGTTTTGGTCTTTTGGGGTATTTTCTTTTCTTTTCAGTGAGCGTGGTGAGTATTTTTGGATTGTCATAGTCCAGGTAATCGGTGAGGTCTAATTGTGAAGGGATGTGACATTTTCCTCAATAGTTGAAGTATCGCATTACTTAAGGACAAGCAATGATTCAAGTTTGGGGGTTTGATGAGTTGGTGATTTACCAACTCATTATACTCTAAAACTTGATTTTTTGTTTCGTTCCCGAGTTGATTATTTGGATTTTATGCCCTTTTTGCTTTTGTTGTGTGCAGATGCCTAAGTTTGAAGAAAAGAGCAAAAATGGAGAAAAAAGGAGGAAGTGAGAATGAGCGGTGAGTCGCAGGTGTCAATCAGCGAAACGCCGGCTAAAGTCCTAATGTCATTGCCTCAGAGGTTGCATGCCACCAGTGGTTCACGACTCGCCAGTCGTCGGTTCATTCGCCGAATAACACTCAAAAATTTGGGAATTGGCATTGAAGATCCGGCGGTTCACGTATTGGCATCGGTGAAACACCAGTTGAACCACCAAAGTTCACTAGAAATGAGTGCAGAAGAAGAGAAGATACCCAGCGGTTCACGAATTTCATCGGCGAATCGCTGGTATATTCGCCGGTTTCAGAACGGGGATATTAAGGGTATAATCATCCAACACTAAAAAGTAGAGGAAAAGTACCCTACTTTTCATGGTATAAATAGAAAAAAAGTACTCTACAAAAGGGAGAAGAAAAAGGAGATAAAAAGAAGATATAGAGATAGAGAGATTGAGAGAAAATCCAAGTACACATCACATCACTATTTCCTCTTTGAGATGAAGACAATCTTTTAGCTGAGAAAGGGATTTTGATTGAAACTTGTAGAAAATACTCTGCTCTATTCTCTTCTTTGGCATTGTTAAGTTTCAGTTGTAGTTGGAGGATAATTGTGTATTTGATTTATCTACTCTTATTATTGAATTCAATGATACTATTGATGAATGTGTTTTTGAATTTCTTAACTATGAGTAGATAAAATCATTAACTAGAGGTGTGTGATGATGAATACTTAATTAGATTGGGAATTTCTATAGTCATCTTCATAATGTTCAATTAAGTGTAAATCTGTTAGATTCCTTTCAATCTATTAATGAAGATCCATTGATGATGATATGGGTCTATCTATACTTGCTTGATTGTTGCTCGGGAGAGAATAATTAAGTATTGGAAGGGAATCTAGTAGTGGGTATGGATAAGAGATTGTAAAATTAAGCTAGAAATATATGAAATTACTTCCTCCTTCCTAATTGGTAGCTAATAGCTAGGAATAGTGAAGTTGTTGATCCAAATCAATTTGGGTTGAGCTAAATCACAGCTAGATTTTGCGAAAACTCTAGCTAGGGGTAGTCAATAGGCTGAGAAGTTGAGGCGACTTGTTTTTATATTAAATCTATATGGTGTAAGCTAATATCAATTTCTCAATGGACGCTTGAATTTATCACTCCCTATTCCTCGTGGGATTCGACCCCAGTACTCGTCGGGTTACTTATTTTGATACTTCGAACTTGTATATTTTTTCAATTAAGAATATATTTTGGACGTTATCAGTCACACTATGACTCGTGGTGTCTAGGCTTATCCTTTGTTCGTCAAACCTGAGAGTGCTTCACTAAATTGCTTATAACTTTTTACTTCAAACTCTAGTTGACTTAAGGTTATATGCATCGGAAAGAAGACTCAAAGAGCTTCAATTTAATGTTTTGAATCAACCAAAAACAATTTTTAAAAATGAAGTTATGGTCATTTAAAATTGACCTTTGTAAGAACTTGTATGGAGACTCAGTCGGTAGAAAAGCTCTCAACTCAATTTTTTGCTAGAGGTTCCTTATGACCTTAATTTGTATACAATGCACTTCTCACCCTTAATAATTGATCCTCACACCTATTTTTCATAAAATTCATCGGGTTCGAGTCCATCCCTATACCTAGAACAGTTTCAAACTTGGCTTGAAAGTTTGAGGCGTTATAATATCTCAACTCATGATTGAAACAACAATTCGTACCTTCATACCGCGGATCGTGGTGAATCTTCATGGTCACTAAATCCCTTCTAGTCAATCTCTGAACCCCTTCCCTAAACTCCTCAATACCAATCGTACTATCCTGCTACGATTCATGGCATCCTATCATGGTTACTTGGAAAATTTTGGTTGTTTTCTCTTATCTGCTTGTCACGGGTCTTAGTACGATTCGTGTCACACCATCACGATCGTACTGAGACTTGTACTAAAGGGAAATTCCAATTTTTATACTATTTCATACTCCATATCTGAGGTCTAGTCTTAGAAACTTTTGGGGTGTTACATTATCATTTGTTAATTCCTTGCTTTCATTCTCTGATCCTTTAATGTCATTTTGAGGAATTTTAAATAAACACATTGTGTTTTCTGTGATAAAGGAGGGGCAATCTTAAGGAATATTTGTTGCCTAATGTTCATGTGAATGTTGTAGATTTCCTATTTCTCTTATGCCTAAGCGTCTTGTTAATAGAGTCTTGTTTAGTTGCTTAAGGACAAGCAAACATTGTAAGTTGAGGGTGTTAATGTGCCTGAAATTTGAGGCACAAAATGGCACTTTTAACTTAGATATTTGTAGTTATTAAGTATGTTTTTAGTAGATATGAGGGTATTTTGTGTCTAGGTGCAGGTAAATAGGTCGCAAAGACAAAGTTGGAAGTTTAAGCTTGAAAAGTACAAGTCTAGCCCATGGTTGCAAAGGACAAACTGTGGAACTGTTCCATGAACCATTCTGTCAGTCGTGAGAAAGCTTCATAAATCAAACAATATAAGACCAAGATGACGACTCAATTAATGTCTCGTGAAATCCAAGAACGGACCATACTGTCTGTCGTGGCAAATATTTCACAGATATTCTAAATGGGGGTTTCAAACCGAGAGCAAGTTGAAAACTCATGAAGCTTTGATGATCCATGATTTTATCCATGAAAATCTATGAGATCCAGTAAAACAGAGGCAAATGACAGATGACTTTCATCTTCCACGGACCATAAGTATAAATGATGATCCGTGGAGTGCTGATGTAGCAAGTTTTCTTAGTTTACTTAGGCTAGAACTGTTATGTATAATTACTTTTCCTTAGGATTTCTTTAATTAGTTACGCATTATTCATGAAACAAAAAGAGTTGTACGGAGGGGAGACATCGAATATTGATTGATTCTTATAGCAAAGCATTGACTTATTGCTTGTGTTCTTGGATTTTGAAGATTTATTCTGGATCACTTTTGATAATATAATTCCAAGTTCTCTTATTTTCTATTGTAAGTTTATTATCATGAATTCTTCTACAAAAGTTGATATTGTTAACGTAATTATGAGTAGCTATTTCCTATAGCTACGGTTGTGGGAACCATAATAAAATAACAAATGTAGGTAATGATACTAGTGATTCTTGAAAAGTGAATATTAATGTATTTTTATTCTCTTCATTTTAATTTCCTTTTAATGGCTAAAAATGTTAAAACTCGCTTGAATCCTTAACTTGCTTGACCAAAGAAGTTTAGGTTAAGAAAAGAGAATAACAATGGATATTTGAGGATACCAATCCTAATCTAATTACTTGGGCTCTAATGAGATACTCAATCCAAGCCAAATGATGAAAGCAAAATATAAACACCTATACTCTAAGAGGATTTAAAGTTACATTTATTATGTAGGTCGAGAGACGCTAGATGAACTTAATCGTCAGTTTTGCATGAAAATCACCGGGATAGATAACTAATACAATAAACCTACTAAGTTATGAAATCATAGGGAACATGGTCCTTGTTTACTCTCAAATTCTCTCCAATTCTAAGTGATTTTGAAGCCAAATCAAAGATCCAACTCATTTTAAGTATAGATCATAGGCATGTCGTGCGTGATCATGTTCTAGTATCATTTTCTCAGATTTCTAGTAGCTTTCTTAAACTAGCTGAGTTGCTAAGCTTCTTTCTTTCTTGAGTCTTAATTAGATAGTGTGATTATAAGTTCGTATATACCGGTAGGTTGTTAATTCGAAGTTTCTGGCTAAGCCCATAGAAATATGTGTTGTCTTCTTATTAGACTCTAGTTGTTGCATATTGGAGGTTTTGAAAGTTGTCTTAAGCAGTGTCTTGTCGTGTGTGTAGCTTGGGTTTTGTCTCTATTCAATTCGGCGTCATAAAAGGTATGTTAAGGCTTCTGAATATTCCTTTTTCCATGATTTTCATTGAAATCAAACTCTCGTTTGTGTCATGCGAAGCTACTTCTTTGGTGACTTGATAATTGGGTTGAAAATATTGTTGTTTGGGCTTTTGGGTTGTAATATTTCCCTCACATATTATGGTTGTGTGCTCTATCATTAATTTGGTAGGTTGTCGATTATTACAAGGTTGCTAATAGGCGTGGAACTTGACTCGTATTGTAATCTTTGTGAGTAAACTTGTTTGGTTGGACTTGGGTTGTATTTTATTAATGCTATATCTATTCTTTTGTGATTTCTTGCTGATTTGGATTGTATTTAGGCTCAAGATACCTATGGTTGTGGAGTTACTCTGGCATAAAGGTCGAGCCTGAGACTTAATCGACCAGAGTGGCCTGTAAAGTCGCTTAGTAATAGTTGAGCTGGTGGTTTGGCTGTGATGTTTTCTCTGGCATGTGGTGAGACTAGTGTATGAATAAAGAGTTGCTCTGGCACACTAATGATCGTACAACGGGTGTATGTAAGATTGTGAGGTCGATGGCCCCGGCTAGGTAGGCTTGTGAGTTATTTGTATTGCTATTGGTTACTTGTTGTGCTATTTATATTGATGTTGTTTTGGTTAATTGTGAATTGTGTATGTGAGCTGGTGGTGATCATTGTTGTTAGATGATATGAATAAAGTCAAGTATTGGTTTATAGCTGTCGTTCTGACATAGGACTTGGGTTGTCCTGTTGACACACTTCCTTAGTTATTCCTATGTTGTTCCATTATAGCATATGTCTTTATTTCTCTTTTGTTATTCACCTTACATACTCGGTATATTTTTATACTAATTCCCTTGTCAGGATGTTGCATTCATTCCTACAAGTGTTGACCCTCAAGAAGATAGAGATCCTCATCGCTGAGTTGAGTTCCTAACAATTGGTAAGCTCCAGCTTGTTTGAACTTACCTTATTTGATGTCTTCTGGTTTTCTGTACATATGGTAGGTCAATGCCCTATCCTGATCATTATTAACCTATTTACTCTATATAGACTCGTAGACTTGTCCTATTAAATCATTTTTGAATTATAATCCTTATTGGCTCGTCTGTACATAACTCTTGAGCAGGTGCGACCTTGTCGGCCATTTGTATCTATCATGCTAGCCAGTGAGCCATTTTTATTTATATTGTTATTCTATTAGCTACCAGTTTTATTATTCTGATGCCAAGCCTCGTCGGCTTGGCTAGTTGAGGTTGGTTTATCGTAGAGTTCGCTCGGTCAAGTACGGTATTAAGTGTCAGTTACGCCTCTCTGGGTTTGGGGTGTGACAATATAACAGCTTAAATATGGGTTCACGAGAATTAGTAGCTTGTGCGCATACATATATATTAAGAAATATACTAAATATCTAGAATACATAACTATAAACAAAGTTATTATTGTAATATTACTGTTATTATTTTAATATTACTGTTATTATTGTAATATTACTTGAAGTTGATATAGGAACTCATAAATTTTAAATTCGGAATCCGCTGCTAATTAAGTAGTATGGAATAGTTTTATTATTTTTCAAGATCTTTTTCCATTATCTCAAATGATTGCATAAAACATAAATTACATATGAAGAACAAATAAAAAATATTAATTATATTGATTAGTTAATTATGAAAGCATGATTTGAAAATAATATGAACACTTAAAAAATAATAACAAACTATTGATATGTCATATATTTATTTGAAAT
This sequence comes from Datura stramonium, assembly GCA_018107945.1. Classification (NCBI taxonomy): domain Eukaryota; kingdom Viridiplantae; phylum Streptophyta; class Magnoliopsida; order Solanales; family Solanaceae; genus Datura; species Datura stramonium. The sequence continues at coordinate 48,132 of JACEIK010008081.1, forward strand.
TTTTTGATGAGTTGCTTTAAACTTGAAAGAAATTATCAGTTTGTCATGATTATTAATACAAACTTTGATTGCTCCACTCCTCACCTCATCCTTAGCATATAGAGATGAGCACTTGAAAATGATATAAGTAATAGACCAAACTAACTCATGGATATTTACTTCTAATTTTCATGCTTACTCCCCACTGTTCTAGTGATTTTTTCTCACAACCTATTTATAACCATTAAAGTTTATATGTTTACACTATCCAAACACACACATATGTACTATGGCCTCTAGATTGAACCTGAAGTGTAAGATATTTGGATGAATTACTACCAAGAGTGTTCAAATAAGGGAGAAATGGAAACTCGATCTCATATTAGAAAATGACAAAATTTAAATTACTATCAAATAAGTAAAGAAAAAAATTAAAATAACCCCACTCACCGTAAGTATTTATCTTTTTAAAAAAAAGTATCACTTTTTCTGTTCTGACTCGACATAAACTAATCTCTCAAAAGATATTGAATTTCAAATAGGGACAATTTATGATCAAACTTATATTTAAACTCAAATAAAAATAAAATAAAAAATAATATTTCAAAAATCCAATGATTAAAAAAAGGATAGAAATAAAGAAATTTACCCACCCTAAGGCTATCTGATATGATGAAAACAGCATTAATGAATAATTTTTCAAAGTTAGTGCAATTATCTTCAAATAATTTTAAGTGTACAAAACATAACGCTCAAAATAACAGAAAAGTAAAATCCAAGTTGAAATATTTTATTCAAATAAGTCAAGTTAATTTTTGCGGAACACTCACCCACCAGAATGTAAGGCAGAATGAAGAGTTAATAAAGAAGATCAAAACTTGAAAGAAAATGTGGAATTTGATTTTTAAGGAGATTAAATGGTGACAACTCTTCGTGAGAGGGAGCAATCATATGACTTCTCTTCCTTCGGTAGNCTCTTCCTTCGGTAGGGATTTTTAGTAAAAAAAATAAATAGAATATTTTAAAAAAATAAAGTGATTGTGCAATGTAAATTACGTCTTTAATCAAGATTCTATTCTGAACTAATTATTTTTTAGAGGAATAAAGTATGAATTAAAGTTAGAGGAATGTTAAGCACCTGATATAGCCTTTTAGGGCGTGTTCAATAGGGAGGAAAATGTTTTTCAGAAAATACTTTCTAATTTTTTCATGTGCGGTTGGTCAAATGGCATTTCATATTGATTGTGTCTTTTTCACTCTCAAACACACCTCATCTTCAACCTCACCTTCCACAGTGATTATTTAAATTGTATACAAATATTTTTAAAATAATATTTTTTTTACTTATCAAACACAATTATGTTAGAATCCCACTTATTTTTCAAATACATATTTTACAGAAACATGTTCATTCATACCAAATACACCTTTAATCATAAGTCAAACACCCCACATTTTTAAATATTTTAATTGTCATATAAGTACGTGGGTAACTCTATATTTTATTGTTTCTAAGTATAATTCTGATAATATTAATATTTTATTCTTGTTATTAAAGAATATCAAGTACATATAAAAGGTCTTTCAACCTTTACAGATGTAACGAACTATATGTTATTACGAGGGAAATAAATTTGGAATACCCTAACTGGCCTAAGTTGTGGGTAGGAAGGTGTTGGTTGAGTGTTAGTAAAAATTCTGAGTTGGGGAGTGGTTTGAATATAGGATTGTAATACCCCGAAAACCCTAAGATCAGATCCGGGAGTTGAAACGGAGAAAACAGAAATTTCTGCACTAGGTCACAGGATGAGTCGTCCAGTGACCCATCAGAACACCACGAGTCGTTAAGTGACCTGTGGAAAAAGGTTGGGACTTGGTTGAAAATTTCATGTTTGGGGTGACCGCGGGTGTGACCACGAGTCGTGGTCAGCCCCACGATCCATTAGGTCACCCGTGGTCAAAGGAGGTTGAAGGATGAAGGAAATTTGGACAGTGTACCTAACGACTAGTCACCACGAGTCGTGGTCAATGCCACGATTCAACGAGTGGGTCGTGGTCAGCAGTTGGTTAAAGGTTGAATATTATTGGTAGTGTCTCTAACGGATCGTCACCACTAGGGATGGGCGTTCAATTCTTTGATTCGATTTTATCAAAGTTCGGTTCGATTCTTTGGTTTTCAATTTTGAAAAAATATGCACCGTACACAGAACCAAACTAATTCGGTTCAGTTCAATTTTTTCAGTTTCGGTTCCGTTTGATTTGGTATTTTTAAAATGATTTTTAGGTGCAAGTGAGAAATAAAATTATCAAAATATTTTACATGAAACAAATATGTTCAATAATATTATTTCGTATAACTTC
>JACEIK010008082.1:0-16960 GCA_018107945.1 Datura stramonium
TTATTTATTTTTTTATTTTTTATTCTACTAAATAATATAAATATCAATGGACCCACTTTTTTTTCAATTACGCACCGTTTTAATTTTTTTTTTTTTAAATTTTCCACGTCAACTTTTTGGGTGGTATTTAATAGACTTCAAATGAGATTAGGAGGGTAAACAAATACTAGCAGAGTTAAAATGCTAAAGTGAGTTTTGTGGACAACTTCAGGGGGGATTTTATGTATTTACTCTAAATAGAATGATGAACATATCCAAATACTGCTTGAAGACTCTGTTCATTAAATCCATGAAGGCTGCTGGGGCATTTATTGAGTCCAAAGGACATCACCACAAACTCGTAGTGACCATACCGGGTTTTGAAAGTTGTTTTGGCTCCCTGAAGTTGGTCGAATAGGTCATCGATTCTAGGTAGGGGATATCTGTTCTTGATTGTGACTTTGTTTAGCTAACGGTAATCTATGAACATTCTGAGGGTACCATTTATCTTATGTACGAATAGCACTGGAGCACCCCAGGGAGAGATGCTGGGTCTGATAAAACCCTTGTCAAGAAGGTCTTTTAACTGCTCCTTCAGCTCCTTCAGTTCACCCGGATCTATTCTATAAGGAGGGGTGGAGATGGGCTGAGTATCTGGGAAAAGGTCTATTCAAAAGTCTATTTCCCGTTCTGGGGAGCTCCAGGAAGATCCTCAAAAAATACATCTGGGAACTCGCTGAACACAGGAATTGACAGAATGGTTGGGGTCTCGGAGTTAGAATCGTTGGCCCGAACCAGATGATAAATACATCCCTTGGAAATGAGTTTCTAGGCCTTAAGGTAGGAAATAAACCTACCCTTAGGCGCTGAACTGCTGCCCGTCCATTCTACTACTGGTTCATTTGGAAATTGGAACTTGACAACTCTAGTTCTGCAATCAACTGAGGCATAGCAGGAGTGTAACCAATCCATGCCGAGAATAAGGTCAAAGTTGACCATGTCTAACTCTACAAGATCAACTGGAATAACTCTATTCAGTAATGAGACTGGGCAGTTTCTATACACCCGACTAGCTCTAACTGACTCACCAACTAGGTGGAGACTGAGAATGGTTCTGAGAGGACCTATGGACTGATGTTGAATTGGACTGCTATATAGGGACTCACAAATGGAAGAGTGGCTCCTGGATATAGGAGGACATACACGTCTAGATGGAAGAGACGTAACATACCATTAACTATGTCAGGTGAGCTCTCCTAATTCTAACAGGAAGATAGAGCATAGAAACGATTCTGGCGCTGACTTCCATTTGTACCTAATGTGTTGGCCTGTTGAGATGGTTAGCCTACTAGGGCTGATGATGTGGTGGATTGTGATCTCCCTCGTCCTGCTGAAGGGAACTCCCTAAGCCTGTGCCCAAGCTGTCCACACCAAAAATAGCCTCTAGTCCTTGAAGACATTCTCCTAGGTGATTCCTTCCACACTTGGGGCAAGCTGGATACCTGTTCCTGGTACTGTGAGTATGAGACTGAGTGCCAGATGACCCACCCCTCCAATCCTGGCAGGACCAAAAGGTTGGGGCACTAGCTGAACTGGTGTTGGGGCTCTCTATTGCTGTTGTCGCTCCTCCTGCTGTGGGCGGCACTACCGCTAGACCTCTTTTTATACCCCGGGAACTCAAGGATCAGACCCGGGAGTCGAATGGGGAAAATCTAAATAAAATATTGCAGTAGTGCATGACGAGTCGTTAGACGGCTCATAAGGAGACCCCACGAGTCGTCAGGTGGCTCGTGGGAAGGTTGGAATGGGTTGAGGAGTTGAGGTCCCCACGGGAGTGGGAACAACTCATGGTTAGCTACCATGAGTTGTTAGGTCTACCGTGGGATGAGGTTAAGGATTAAGTAGGAGGTCTGACTAGTGCACCTAACGGATGGGACCCCACGAGTTGTGGTCAGTCCCAACGACTCGTGAGGTGGGTCGTGATAAAGCCTATGGAATTTTAATTTAGGATGAGGCAGTGTACTTGACGGGTAACACGATGAGTCGTTGCCCGTCCTGACGAGTCGTCAGGTCACCCATTAGGGTTACCTGGCAGTTATTTTCTGCGAATTAGTAAGGGCCTTCTCATAATTTCCTAAACTCCTAAGGCCTAAACTATGTCATTTTAAGGTCGGAATAAGATCTTTTAAAGGGGATTAGTCCATGTTAAGCCTCATTTATGCATGCAAGAGTTAGAGAGGGGAGTAGAGGGTGATTGAAGTGTTCTTCCTAAAAATTCTCCAAATTCCATCTTGAGCTTTCAAGGGGAAATTAAGAACCAAGTGTTCCCAGGTATGTAGGGTTTAGAATGGGTGAATCCTATCACACCCATGCCCAAATTTTTTTTAAATCATGAATTCTCCTACTCAAGTCTATGGGGTTTTATCCAAATGCATGAAAATGTGATTTTTCTTTATGGGTATGATTTAATTGAGTTTTAATTATTGAATAATAAATGATGGGTAGGTTTTATATTATTTTCTTTAAAAATCATGTTTCAAGCTTTTTAAATCTAAAATTCCCATTGATGAATGTTCATGAAGGTTATGATTATGATGACTATTCAATATTTTGAGTTTATTGATAATGGAAAAGAATGAATTTAATTTCCCATATTTATGAGAATATTTTGAAAGAATTGAGTATGTTAAAGTAATTGGGAAATGCCCACATGTTGAAGAATGATTTACGATTTATTAAACGAATACATGATTTATCGAATTATGATGTCGGCCGATGAAAAGGGCCTTTGATTCGTGGCTAAGAATATTTTAAATGGGATTAATGATGATAAATGTTATATTTTAGCCAATGAATCTCAATGCATGACGTTATTGATTTACGTATGAGCCTATATGCATGTTTTTTGGAGCCGTGTCTAGAACCGAGCAGTCCGGAGTTTAAAGGGCTACGTGGTGTCTCATAACCATGTGCCACCGTGGGTTTCTAATGATATATTGTGTTAATAATGATCCCCTCAAATGTGATATCACATATAATACATGACCCTTGCCTGGCAAGCCAGGGTCGGCTTTGTCCACTTGAGTGAGATAGTTGGGGCATCATGAAATGCTCTACCATAATGGTGTCGGTTATGACGAGTCCTCCCATTGTTCCGCATGTTTTATGCATTATTATATTTATGTTAATGGCTCAAGTTATGTTTTGATAAAGTTTAGTTACAATTACGATAATGAATGATATATGAATGATCTGAAAGCCTTGAGCCTTATGTTTTCTTATGGAGTTTATGATATATGCATGATGTCCTTATCCTATGTTTACTTATGAGTTTTAATTTACTTTTAAATGTCCATTTAAATTACCTTTCATACTCGATATATTCCACGTACTGACTGCATACTTTCTATGTTGTATCGTTTCATGATACAGGGTCCGGATCTTAAGCTCATCCTCATCCTTAGTCCATCTCAGCTCTCGCTCTCAGATTATTGGTGAGTCCTCATGTTTCGAGGGCTTTATGTTCAGATTTAGTCTATCATTTAGTTTCAGTATGTTAGGGTTAGCTGGGGCCTTTTCCCTTCAACCCATCTATTATGACTAGAGGCTTTTCAGACTATATGTAGTATTTCGCTGTTATGTTTGGATCATGTACTATCATCTTTTAGATTTCATGTCATAGTTTCATTCAGTTCATGATTATTAAGCTAAGTCTTCCGCTTTATTAAATGAGCTTAGATATATGCATGTGCCATGGGTCAACTTGGGGTCTCTCGGGGTCCTTTGTCCCGTGTCTATGATCTGGATGTACGTTTGGATCATGAAAAACTTGGTATCAGAGCCATAGGTTTGAAGTGTCCTAGGGTGTCATAAAGCTGTGTTAAGTAGAATCTTTTTCATGGGTGTGAAACGCGCCACACTTATGATGAAGAGGCTACTAGACGTTTAGGAAATGTTCCCTTCTTTCATGTTCTATGTCATCCAATGAAAAGTCTCTCCATCCTTCTAATTCGTGCGATTCACAATTGTATAATTATGGATCCTAAAAGAATGAACGAAAGGAGGAATGGAAATAATGAAGGCCATGGAGGTGGCAATGACCATGGGCATCAGCAAGCCCCACCTGTTCAGGTGCCACAGGCACTAGAGCCAGCTGCCCATGCTGAGTTTCGGGCGGCTATTCAGATGTTGGCGTAGGCCTTGACCGCTTAGGTCAACCAGCAAGCTGTTGCGCAGGTCCCACAAAATGGAAATGCAGCGGCGACTTGGATTAAAGACTTCTTGAGGATGAACCCTTTTGAGTTTACGGGATCAAAGGTGGACGAGGATCCACATGAGTTCATTGAAGGGATTTTGAAGGTCACTCAGGTTATGGGGGTGACAAATGGGGAATGTGTTGACTTGGCCTCTTATCAGCTAAAGGAGGTCGCTCATATTTGGTACAAGCAATTGAAGGATAGCATGGCAGCGAGAGTGGGCCCTATCAGCTGGGATGAGTTCTACATGGCCTTTCTCAATAGGTTCTTCCCTCGAGAGATGGGGGAGTTGAAAGAAGCTGAGTTTGTGAACCTCAATTAGGGAAAGATGATAGTGCTGGAGTGTTCGCTCGAGTTCACTCATTTGTCAAAGTATGCCCCAAAGTTAGTGATGGATCAGAGGGAGTGGGTGAGCCAATTCATTCATGGTGTTGTTGGTTATTTTGACAAGGATTGCAGGATTTCCATGCTTCACCAGGATATGGACTTTCCTCACATAGTGTTGTACGCCCAGCAGATGGAGGCGGCTCATGCGAGGGAGAGGGAGGCAAAGAGGGCCCGAACGGATAGTCGTGGGTTTTTGCATTAGAGGTTCGGCGGTGGCTACCGTCCACAGTTTCAGCAGAGATTACTAGCCCCAGCACCATCATCGGCTAGTGTTCCATCCAAAACTAGGGGTGATTAGAGGAGCAGGGCTTCAGGGTCGAGGGATCAGAGGGGAACTTAGTTAGAGTATACCTCTCCGGCCTGTAGGAAGTGCGGCAAGATTCATGCCGGGGAGTGCCTTCTCGGGTTAGATATTTGCTATGGGTGTGGTAGATCTGGGCACATGCACCGAGCGTTCCCATATGCTAGATAGGGTGATATAGGGAACGTGCACAGACCACCAGGATAGCAGCAGCTCTAGCCCGTTTCGCTCTGCAGGGAGCATCGACTAGTGGAGGTGGCGGGCAATGCCAAAACCGATTCTATGCCCTTGCCTCGCGCCACGAGCAGGAGACTTCGCCAGACGTGGTCACCGTATGTTGTGCGTCTTTCATTTTGATGTTTAGGCCTTGCTAGATCCGGGAGCTACCTTATCTTTCGTGACTCCTTACATTGCTAGTAGCCTTGGATTTAGTCCCGAGACCTTATCAGAACTGTTCTCAGTTTCGATCCCCGTTGGTGATTCGGTCGTAGCTAGATGAGTATATAGAGAGTGCCTGGTCACTGTGTTGCATAAGATTACCTCCGCAGACCTTGTAGAGTTAGCCATGACTGACTTTGAAATTATTCTTGGCATGGATTGATTGTTTGCATGTTATGCTTTGATTAATTGTAGGACCCATACAGTGGAATTTCGTTTTCCGAGTGAGTCGATTGGAGTGGAAGGGTAGTTCGGAGATACTATCATGTCGATTTATTTCCTATCATAAGGACAAGAAGATTATTTCTAAGGGATGCATGTATCATCTAGTTAGGGTTAAGGATGTTGAGTCCGAGACCCCGACTATCCAATCAGTTCCAGTGATGTGTGAGTATTCAAATGTTTATCCTGATGAATTGCCAAGTGTTCCTCCTAAGAGGGAAATCGACTTCGACATTGATATCTTACCCAAGACGCATCCTATCTCTATTCCTCCCTACAGGATGGCTCCAGCTGAGCTAAAGGAGTTGAAGGATAAGTTAAAGGATCTGTTGGATAAAGGCTTCATTAGACCAAGCCAATCTCCATGTGGTGCGCTGGTTCTCTTTGTTCAGAAGAAGGATAGGTCCCTTCGAATGTGTATTGACTATCAGCAGTTGAATAAGGTCACTATCAAGAACAGGTACCCCTTGCCTAGGATCAATGATTTATTTGACCAGCTCCAGGGTTCCAGGTTCTTCTCGAAGATAGATCTCAGGTCCGGATACCATCAACACAGAGTTCGGGAGTGTGATATCCCGAAGACAACCTTCAGAACTCAGTATGGACATTATGAGTTTGTAGTTATGTCATTTGGACTAAAACTCCTGCAGCTTTTATGGACCTTATGAACAGAGTGTTCAAGCAGTATCTGGACATGTTCATGATTGTGTTCATCGATGATATCCTTATATACTCTCGGAGCAAGGAGTCCTCAAGGATCATCAGTTATTTGCAAAATTCAGCAAATGTGAGTTTTGGTTGGACTCGGTGGCATTTCTAGGAAATATGGTTTCATGTGAGGGCATCAAGGTAGATTCCCAGAAAATCGAAGCGGTGAAGAATTGGCCCAGACCGGTGAATCCTTCAAAAATTTAGAGTTTCTTGGGCCTAGCAGGTTACTACCAGAGATTTGTTGAGAGTTTCTCATCTATTGCAGCGCCTTTGACTAAGTTCACTCAGAAAAAGGTGAAGTTTCAATGGTCGGATGCTTTTGAGAATAACTTCCAAGAATTGAATACCCGACTCACATCAGCACCAGTGTTGATTCTACCCGAGGGTACTGGTGGCTTTGTAGTGTATTGTTATGCTTCGAGAGTCAGACTAGGATGTGTGTTGATGCAACATGGAAAAGTAATAGCATATGCCTCTCGACAGCTGAAGGTTCACAAAAAGAATTACCCGACCCATGATCTTGTGTTGGCTGCAGTGGTGTTTGCATTGAAGATATGGCGGCATTACTTGTATATGGTCCACGTGGAGGTATTCATGGATCACAAGAGCTTTCCATATGTGTTCACGCAGAAAGATCTCAATCTTCGGCAACGGATGTGGTTGGAGCTACTTAAGGACTATGATATGAGTGTCCTTTACCACCGGGGCAAGGCTAATGTGGTTGTGGATGCACTTAGTAGGCTCTCTATAGAGAGTGCGTCCCACGTGGATGAGGGAAAGAAGGAGTTGATGAAGGATATCCACCGACTTGCAAGATTGGGAGTTAGATTGATTGACTCGACTGATGGTGCCGTTATTGTGCAGAATGGGTCAGAATCGTCCTTGGTGGTCGATGTCAAATCCAATAAATATGAGGATCCAACTTTGAGGAAGCTAAAGGAAGTAGTGCGGAGTCAAAAGATGGAGGTTTTCTCCCAAGGGGGAGATGGTCTGCTATGATACCAGGGTCGATTATGTGTTTCGGACATTGATAATTTGAGGGTTCGGATATTGCATGAGGCACATGGTACAAGATATTCCATCCATTTGGGATCTACGAATATGTATCGGGATTTGAGGGAAATCTACTGGTGGGATGGTATGAAGAGGGATATTGCAGAGTTCATAGCCAAATGTCCTAACTGTCAGTAAGTGAAGGTCGAGCATCAAAGACCGGGAGGTGTACTTCAAGATATTAGCATTCCCACTTGGAAGTGGGAGAAGATAAATATGGATTTCGTTATAGGCCTACCTCGTACTCGCCAATACTATGACTCCATTTGGCTGGTGGTAGACAGTTAACTAAGGCTGCACACTTCTTACTGATCAAGACCACGGATTCAGCGGATGAATATGCCAAGTTGTATATTCAGGAGTTGGTTCAAAATCATGGAGCGCCCTTTTCTATTATTTCAGACCGAGGTACTCAGTTTATCTCTCAGTTTTGGCGGTCTTTTCAGAAGGGACTTGGTACTCAAGTCAAGCTCAGCATGACCTTTCATCCGCAAACGGATGGCCAAGCCGAGCGAACAATCCATACTCTTGAGGACATATTGAGGGCACGTGTTATGGATTTTAAAGGTAGTTGGGATGATCATTTGCCCCTAATCGAGTTTGCTTATAATAATAGTTATCACTCCAATATCCAAATGGCACCATTCGAGGCTCTTTACGGGCGAAGGTGTAGATCACCCATCGGGTAGTTTAAGGTTGGTGAGGCCGCTATGATAGGGCCTGATTCGGTTCATGAGGCCATGTTAAAGGTTCAGTTGATAAGGGACAGGCTAAAAACCACTCAGAGCCGTCAGAAATCATACGCTGATGTGAGGTGAATAGATTTTGAGTTTGATGTGGATGACTGTGTATTTCTAAAGGTATCTCCCATGAAGGGAGTCATGCGGTTTGGAAGGAAAGGGAAACTCAATCCCCGATATGTTGGTCCTTACCGGGTTATGAGGAGAGTTGGTAAGGTGGCGTATGAGTTGGGCTTGCCTTTAGAGTTAGCTTCAGTTCATCCCGTGTTTCATGTATCGTTCTTGAAAAAGTGCTTGGGTGATCTAGCTTTAGTAGCCCGGTAGGCAGTGTTGGTGAAAAGGATACCTCAGCTATGAAGAAACCCCGGTGGAGATCTTGGATCGTCAGGTTCGGAGGCAGAGGAACAAAGAAGTAGCTTCAGTTAAAGTAATATGGAGAAATCAGCATGTTGAAGGAGCTACGTGGGAAGCCGAAGTAGATATGATGGCTACATACCCACACTTGTTTTCTACCAGCTCAGTTTCCGCTTGAGGTATTAGTTTTTCCCTAAACCTCTAATCAGTTTTTCATGTACAGTTCATGCGTACAAGTTTGTTTTATGATATGGTATATGTATGTGATGTCTGAACTCAGTTCAACTATGTACTTCTTTTCGGAGATAGTCATTTCATCAGTTTTTGGCTAAAATGATCAGTATTTGTATATGGTGATAGCTTGTTTTTGAGTTTTTTTGTATGTTTCCGACATTCGAGGATGAATGTTCCCAAGGGGGAGATATTGTCATACCTCGGGAACCCAAGGATCAGACTTGGGAGTCGAATGGGGAAAATCTGAAAAAAATATTGCAGTAGTGAGGAAGAGTCGTTAGACGACTCTTGAGGAGACCCCACGAGTCATCAGGTGGCTCGTGGGAAGGATGGAATGGGCTAAGGAGTTTAGGTCCAAATGGGCATGGGAGCGACTCATGGTCAGCTACCATGAGTCGTCAGGTCTACCGTGGGATGATGCTGAGGATTAAGTAGGAGGTCTGACCAGTGCACCTAAGGGATGGGACCCCACGAGTCGTGGTCAGTCCCAACAACTCGTGAGGTGAGTCCCGAGGAAGCCTATGGAATTTAAATATGAGGATGAGGCAGTATACTTGATGGGCGACACGACGAGTCGTTGCCCATCCTGATGAGTCGTAAGGTCACCCGTTAGGGTTACCTGACAGTTATTTTCAGCGAATTAGTAAGGGCCTTCTCGTAATTTTCTAAACTCCTAAGTCCTAAACTATGTCGTTTTATGGTCGGAATAGGGTCTTTTAGAGGGATTAGTCCATGTTAAGCCTCATTTATGCATGCAAGAGTTAGAGGGGGCAGTAGAAGGTGATTCAAGTGTTCTTCCTCAAAATTCTCCAAATTCCATCTTGTGCTTTCAAGGGGAAATTAAGAACCAAGTGTTCCCAGGTATGTAGGGTTTAGAATGGGTATATCCTTTCACACTCATGCCCAAATTTCGTTTTAAATCATGAATTCTCCTATTCAAGTCTATGGCATTTTACCCAAATGCATGAAAATGTGATTTCTCTTTATGGGTATGATTTAATTGAGTTTTAATTATTGAATTATGAATTATGGGCAGGTTTTATATTATTTTCTTTAAAAATCATGTTTCAAGCTTTTTAAATCTAAAATGCCCATTGATGAAAGTTCATGAAGGTTATCATTTATGATGAATATTCAATATTTTGAGTTTATTGATAATGTAAAAGCATGAATTCAAGAGCCCATTTTTATGAGCATATTTTGAAAGAATTGAGTATGAAGTAATTTGGAAATGCCCACATGTTGAAGAATGATTTATGATTTATGAAACAAATTACATGATTTACCGAATTATGATGTCGGCCGATGAAAAGGGCCTTTGATTCTTGGCTAATCATGTTTTAAATGGGATCAATGATGATAAATATTATATTTTAGCCAATGAATCTCAATGCATGCCGTTATTGATTTACGTATGAGCCTATATGCATGTTTTTGGGAGCCGTGTCTAGCACCGAGCAGCCCGACATTCAAAGAACTATGCCAGTGTCTCATAACCACGTTCCATCTTGGGTTTCTAATGATATATTGTATTGATAATAATCCCCTCAAATGTGATATCACGTCTAATGCACGACCCTCGCCTACAAGCCAGGGTCGGCTCTGCCCACTTAATTGAGATAGTTGGGGCATCATGAAAGGCTATACCATGATGGTGTTGGTTATGACGAGTCCTCCCATTGTTCCTCATGTTTTAATCATTGTTACATTTATGCTATTGGCTCAAGTTATGTTTTGATAAAGTTTACTTACGATTATGATAATGAATGATTTATGAATGATATGAAAGCCTTGAGCCATATGTTTTCTTATGGAGTTTATGATATATGCATGATGTACTTCTCCTGCGTTTGCTTATGAGTTTTACTTTACTTTTAAATGTCTGTTTTACTTACCTTGCATACTCGGTACATTCCATGCACTGACCGCATACTTTCTATGTTGTATCATTTCATGATACAGGGTCCGTATGTCAGGTTCATCCTCACCCTTAGTCCATCTCAGCTCTCGCTCTCAGATTATTGGTGAGTCCTCATGTTTCGAGGGCTTTATGTTCAAATTTAGTCTATCATTTAGTTTTAGTATGTTAGGGTTAGTTTGGGCTTTTCCCTTCAACCCATCTATTATGACTAGAGGCTTTTCAGACTATATGTAGTATTTCGCTCTTACGTTTGGATCATGTACCGTCGTCTTTTAGATTTCATGTCATGGTTTCATTTAGTTCATGATTATTAAGCTAAGTCTTCCACTTTATTAAATGAGATTAGTTGTATGCATGTGCCAAGGGTCGACTTGTGATCTCTCGGGGTCCCTTGTCCCGTGTCTACGATCCAGGTGTACGTTCGGGTCGTGACACCTCTGATGGCCGAAATCTGACTGGCCAGTCCTTGCCCATTTGTTCTTACATTCCATATCCTTCAGCTTTTTGGCCTCAATTTGCTAGGCATAAATAATCAAGTTGAAGAGGTCCATATCCTTAATTAACATCGCCATCCTACACTCTTTAAGGACCATATTTTACACTCCATTTACAAATTTCAGCATGCGACCCCTTGGCTCGGCTACCATTTCTGGAGCGTACTTAGACAGCCTAGTAAACTCCAGAGCACACTCCTCCACAGTTCTGTTTCCCTGTCGCAAATTCATAAACTCCGCCATCTTTGCCTTGCTCATATTCCGAGGGAAAAACCTGTCCAAGAAAGCTGTGTGGAATTCTTCCCACTCCACTGGTCCTGCTCCCGCTGACCGCCCCTTTCCACTGGTCATGCCAGACCTAAGCTACCCCTTTTAACTGGTAGGTAGCCAGGTTAGCACTTTCGAAAGAGCTAACACCCATAATGCGGGTGATCTTCCTGATCTCATCCACGAATTCCTAGGGATCCTCCCCTACTTTGGATCCCTGAAAAGATGGAGGGTTCATACGGATGAAGTCTCACACCCTCGCAGCTGTTGCAGTCCCGTTCATGGCTACTAGAACCACCTGCTGGTTAACCTGGTCGGTGACTATTTGGGCCAGCAATTGGATGGTCGCCTGAAATTCGGCGGTAGATATTGAATCATCTTGAGGAGCTGCCGGGGCTGGTGGGGCAGGTCTATTGGCGTTACCGGCCGTTCTTCCATTTCCACGTCTAGGAGGCATAGTTCACTAAAACGAAATAGAGAACGAGTTAGAAGGGCGTTTCTGGAATTGAACTTTAATGCACGATAAGGAGTATGAACAAAAGAGAGTTTCCTAATAATATCTTGCAGCCTCCTCGTCATAAGTGTGGCACGCTTCATACCCATGAAAAGGACTCTACTCGATGCAGATTTCAGACTTTCCGAGGATACTCCAAACCTGGCTCTGATATCAAGTTTGTTACACCCCGAGTCTAGACCCTAGACGGAACACGGTACTTGGAGTCACAAGTAACCCCAAGTCAGCCCTTGGTCTATCATACACTGGTATTTTGAGTAAAAAATGCATGGCGTAAGCTTTGAAATAATACATAATAGCATTTATGAAAATTAAAAACTGAACATAGAGATTTAAATGTCAAGCACTGGCCTGTGTGCCCTCAGCCCCACCTGCGACAAGCTGGAATNGCATTTATGAAAATTAAAAACTGAACATAGAGATTTAAATTATCTAAGAATCTTAAATCAAGTCTGTGTTTAAAAGCCATCTAACTAAGGAGTTGCTGAGACAAGCCCCCAGCTAACTCTAAGTCTAACTGAAAATGATAAATAAAACTGAAATGAATGAAATAACTCCCTCGGAATATGATGACTCACACTTCTGCTGGTGATAGAGAGATCCGAACGAATCGGCTAACAGCGTTGGGTTTGAGAACCTGCGGCTTATCATGAAATGATACAGCATAAAAGTATGCATCAGTACTTTGAATGTACTGAGTAAGTGAGAGAATCATAATGATAAATATATAGATGACTAAACTGAAATGACATGCAGTGACCAACTGATAAACTGAATTGAACAATTTGAAGTAAAGGCTGATGGTCAAGGTGACCCTGTCTGGTATCAAAGACATGCCCTAAGTCTGAAAGTTCTGAGTCTGAGATACTATACTAAACTGAGCTAAGCTGATAGAGCTGAAACTGAACTGAGCTGCTTATTCTAATACTAGACTGAACTGACTAGTGGGAGAGTCTATAACCGACATATAACCATGTGAGCTAGCGGTGGAGTCCTATGTATACACCCCACCGATAGGACCCAATATACCTTGCTAGGGTATAAAGGCATGAACTGGGTGATCAAAAAAGTCTGGGGACAATTAGGCCAATAATCTGTAACTGTAACCTACGCTAGCAACGTAGTTTTGGGAACCTGGTGCGCTGGAACCCCGGTCCGCTCGGTGCTAAGTCCTACTCCCACTGGATTATCCTATACTGACTGCAAAGCTGATAGCTCGAAACTAGGGCCCAAGACTAATTAGGTGTATATAACTGGAAATACCCTGAGAGTCTTATCAGACCAGATTCTGAAACTAGATTCTCGACTGGTCAGAGCTTCTTATCTAGAAGCATCATAACCGTCTAAGAACAATCTAAAATAATCTGAAGTGGGGTCTTAAGGCTAGTCAGAGCTATAAGTATAGAATGTCATTACCACTTGATGGACCAATAAACTGAGTTCTGAGTCTGATCCTTATATCTAAGAGGTACTACTGACACCACCAGAAATTCTATAGTCAAACTGATCAGCTGACATTATTCTGGTTAACCCGGAGGTTTGCTAAAATCTGACTGAGGCTAGACCGACGATTCTAAGTAATATAGAGCATATAGAGTTTCTGATTGAATTTGACTAACATACATGTAACTAAGTTCCTAACACATACAATTATTATAGGAGCCTCTAACTATGAAGGATGCAAGCAATTCTCAAGAATTCAATGCTTAAACAGGATTCTAGTTTCTACCTTTTTAAGAGCTAGGGCTAAATTTCTAATTCACTGGAACAAGAATCATTTTAGTTACAAACTGGTGGAAAATAGCTACAATAGACATAGGATAGGATTCCACAAGAATTAATCAAAGAAGGATAACAATATCTTCAATTTGCAAACTCTAGGCTAGAATTGAAAGTGGACAGAGAGTGAATTTTAGGGGACTGGAGAACAATCTCCTTGCTGAATTCCCACATACCTGTAGAAGAAATCATGGTGAAGATTCCTGAGAAGAACTAAGAAGAATATCAAACTCTTGCTCCTGCCTGTGCTTTCATAGAAGTTCTTACGTTATGTTCTTGAGGGAGTTGAGAGGAATGAATGGAAAGGGTCTTTTTAACCCTTTAATTCCCTCCTATATGAACCCAAAACGATGTGGTTTCAAGTTTAAAAAGCTAGGAAAATACTAAAATACCCCTGGCAGAAAGAACTGAAAACTGCCCGACCCTGAACAACGGATCTCAGAACGGGTCGTTTGTAGATACTACGACCCATTAAAAGCCATATTGGTTCTGTTTCAGAAGCTGACTTCACTAGAAGGACACAACGGTCCGTTGGAATGAAGAATGGGTTGTTGATACCTTCCCTTAGAATAGGCAGGAAAATTGGGCATGGAGACAACGAGTTATCACAACAACTCATTGGTAGAATCAACGGGTGGTTGTATCCACTCGTGGTCCACACTGCTGGGGTCTAGAACTGGATGACGGGTGGTAGCAACGGCTCATTGGTAGTAACCAAAGGCCATTGTTCCCTCTCATTATCTCAGGGAAAGGTTCAATAATCCTCTGAACTCGGGATTCAACGGACGACAGGATGGATCGTTGTTAGGTTCAATGGGTCTTCCTATGTTTAATTGTTTCACCATGGAAGAAACCTGCTACAACCCGCGACCCTTTACAAAGTTCTGTTGGTTCCACCAACGGTCCGTTGTGTGGGTCGTCTAAGACAGAAAAATTTTCTGATTTTCCTATGGTTTTTTTCTTTTTATGCAATGTCTGAATTCAGACTAGGAAAGTTTTGAGGTGTTACAAAATTTCATGTCTTTCTTTGAGTCTTTTGTCGAACTATTTTTGAGAGGTACCACCAAAAATTCTTGCGTTGCATAAAAAATGAATTTGAAAATAAAATGGGCATTTCAAGTGGGAAATGTAACACTCTCTTGTCATATATTGCATATTCCTTATTTGGTTGGTGGATTTGCATGCTCTCGTGTCTTGAATCAAAATCTTGTTATAATAATTACTTGTGAGAATTCTTTGGGTGTGATGCCTTGTGTGGTAAGTTCATTTGAATAAGTCTCATGCATCTCTTGTTGTGTAGAACTTTCCCTAAGTGTGACTCAAGGCGAAATCCTAGATGTAGCTGCACTTAGAACATGATTTTAGGCTTTTGTTTGATTAGTCACTTCACCCAAAATGACCTGCGAAAACGTCTATCTTGAACCTTTGGACTGTTTATTCTTGGAAGCCATATTACAAGCCAATTCCCCTTTGTAATCCTCTTCTTTGGATCCCATCCTCCCTAATTGCTAGAGATGAATGAATGAAAATAGTGGGGGGTTTGAAGCCTAAGACATGGGGAGAGATAAGGAAATCAATGGAAAAGAGGCAAAAAGCATATGTTTGGAGGTTTACAAGGAAGGGAGAAACGGGATGAGTTTAAATATGAGGTAACACCAAATTGTGATCAAAATGAATGAAATGATTGGTTGAGAAACCTTGAATCATCAAAAAGAGAAAAATAATAGTGAAATGGTGTTACCTCTTGCTTAGACAAGGCTTAATGTGAGAGCCAAAAGTGCTACAATGAGGACTTTTGAGAAATAGCAAAATTAAAATGATGAAAAAGGATGAATAAGGTGGAAAGAGTTTGATGAGAAGTTAAAAAGTGTTCACAAAAAGGCATTACAGAGGTTCTAGTCACTAGAGCTAAATATTTCTCCTATCCTTAACCCTAGCCTTCATCATGACCTGCAAGTCCTAATTGATTTTGAGTGTAGTTGCTCTACATTAGTGGCGAGTTATACGAAGGGCAAGCCTATGGGTCAAGTGTGTTCATGGAGATTTCTTTTGTGAGAATGAGCATGATCATCTTATTCTATAATCCCTTGTGTGTGCATTTCTTTATGATAAAGAAAGGGGATTCTCTGTTATAGTGAGTGGCATCACTCCCTTTGAGGAAATACTTGCATTGATGTAAATATGCGATTGAGGCATGAGAAATATGAGCTCCGAGGCAAACTTTCAATGTGAAGTGATTATGATTTGAGATTCTATGTGTATTTGATTGGATAAACCATGCCCTTGTTTTGCAAAATGAAAACAGTTGTGAATCATGCATATGCATTGTGGTTTCCTCTTGAAACTTTTTTACATTTTTAGGGGGAGTTGTTTCTCTTTTTCCTTGAGATGGTGAGCATTTTCGAGTTGTCTTAGGTTCAGTGGTCCTTGATGCATAAATTCATATTTGACATGCTGTCCATTTGCTCAATTGAAAAGAGTTGCATTACTTGAGGACAAATAATGTTCAAGTTTGGGGGTTTGATGAGTTGGTAATTTACCAACTCACTAGGCTCTTAAACATGAGTTTTTGCTTAGTTTTAAATTCAATTAGGTGGATTTTATGCCTTTTCTCTTGCAGGTCCTTAATTTGAATGGAGAAAAGCAAAAAGTTCAGCAAAAAAACATGGAAATAGAGTTAATGACCAGCACTCACCGGAGGACACCGGCGAGATGCCGGATTGATCGCAGTTTCCTATTTTTGGAAGTAGATTGGAGACCGGCAGACTATAGATGAGCACCGGTGAACCACCAGTGCAAACACCGGAGTGCTGAAGAGTTTACTACTAGGAGCTGGGACCAACCGGCAATCCATGGATCAACATCGGCGAACCGTTGGTGCCAACAACGAAGAGACAAAAAGCCTCACTATCCTGCAGCTCTAGATTACTAGCATTTTGTGAACCTACATTGGCCTACCTTTAGTGAACCGCAAGTGAGGCCCGTCAGCCAGGGGAAAAATGTCAAACATAAAAACTAGGAGTAGATCTGTAGCCTATTTTTGTACCTTTCATAAAAGACCTAAATATTCCTTTCTAGAAGGACTGAATATTTATATTGCTTTTGGATTGTATAGAAAGTAGAGAGAAGTAGAAAGAGAAAGTTATCTTCTTCATTGTGAGTATAGGAACTTCCATTGAAGTTCAAACCTTGCTTCAAATTTTTTTACTCAAGTTTGTGAATGGATATTGAATTTTTGATTAATGCAATTGTCACGCCCTGCCTTAGGGGGTATGACTGACACCTGGTGCCCTAGAAGGACCTGGACTGC
>JACEIK010008082.1:25938-47923 GCA_018107945.1 Datura stramonium
TTCAATCCTTTCAAGCTTGGGAGCACAACTTCTATCATAACCATTATAGAGAGAAGTTAACCCATTTGGGCATCCATCCCAATTCCTCCCATAACTACCATATAATGTGCATCCATACCCATCATAGGAAGGAGAAGGTGCACTCATCTCCCTTCTAGGGGCATATTTGTAATTTTTCCAACAGTGTAGTCCTCCACAATAGGGACATGGGTCATCATAATAAGGGTTTCCACCAACAAACCTCCTTTCATTCCATGATGCCATCATACAACTACAAACAACAAAAATAGAAACAAAAATAAAAGCAAAACAAGATGTAAAACAAAAATGCAAAACTAGTTCGAATCAATAAATAACTAATGTCTTATCACAACTCAATTCCCCGACAACGGTGCCATTTTTGATAACATCCAAAATACATTTCTCTTTTATAAAAGAGCATAAAAGGTCGTTGTATTAAAAGAAATATCCCGACAGATGTCAGGGTTGAATCGCATAGAGAATCGAGTGGATAATTTAAGTATTATAAACTAATTCAAACTAGAACGCATAATTTTTCAACATTTGAAAAGTAAAATTGGGGGAAAATTAAAGGAAAATGACTATCTAATTCTAAACAAATACTAATTGGGGGGAATTCCAATTGAAGATATCACAATTGACATGGCTAGGGGCATTCTCTAGATTAGATCATAATTAAATCGGGAACTTCTTCAATGCCTTAGACTCATATTTAGCATAGATAGCTGTGGATAACTCACATTCTCTTGTTCTTCAATTATAAGAATGTTCATGCCAATTCAAGTAATCAACCACACAAGCTTAAGGAAGGACTGTCTATTTCTAGCCTTGACATTTAATGGAGTGAAAATGTGGGTGTTAACTATCTCTAGCTTAATCCCACACAAAACACTCCAATTCCTCACTATTATCTTCTCACCCAATTCTCACCTTTCTTGTTCAAGCAAAAGCAGGAGAAGTAATGCACCATTCATGTTTGCAAACCATTAATTTTGGAAACTATAATTTTGGAGAAGATAATATATCTACAACTTTAGTATGATTCCAAGAGCAGTTTATCAAAATCAAATCAAATTAACAAACCCAGCATGAATATACCTCTCTAGCAAATTAGTCAAGCATATTTAAAGATAGAGAGAAGATACCAAGAGTATTCCTCTCACGTTCATCACATCAACTTCACAAATTTGCTTCACAAGCTCTTAATAACTGTGGTGGAATTCCCCCAAAATGGGTTAAAGGAAAAAAAGTTCTACCTAACTCTACAAATCTATGTAAAAAGATGTGTGGAAGATGAGTGAATGGTTGGTGAATTCATTGAATGAATCGTTTGTGTACAATGAAAGCTATGTAAATATATGTATTTTCTTGGGCACAACATTCCCCAAATTACATTGAACTGTTTAGATGCTTTGGCATCCTTTCTAGACCTTTTTACCCTTCATTAGAAGGCCTCTCATGTGAAGAATTGACATTTAACCGGTGTCAATCCGTAGAGAACCAAACTTAGCCGGTTCAAAATAATGTCCTGGCAGGGGGAACCAGTGGATCAATGGGCGTTTAGTCGATGCCATTCCATGAACAACCAGTTGAATAGCCGACTTGGGCAGTAGCTTCAGCGTTTCGTTCTTTCGGATCCACATTTAGCTGATTTAAAGCATGTTTTTTCACTTCTTCTTGAGATCAAATCTTCCATTATCATTGGCTCCTATCCTTCATATTCTAACTCATCAAATTCCATCTCAAACTTCATGTGTTTTGCTCAATTTCATGCTTTCTCCACTCACGTGAAGTACCTAAAAAGAATTCAAGAGAAAGGGCATAAAATCCACATAAACAACTGAAAAACTAGGAAAACACTCATGCTTATGAGCCTAATGAGTTGTAAATTTCCAACTCATTACTCACGCACTTTAGTGTAATAGTCGCAACCACGTAAGCTCTATCTTGGTAATGTCGGTTATATGACAAGTCTCCCATTGTTTCTCATGATTTCCAGTAATGCATGTTCAGCAATCATGATATTATGTTTTCGTAGGTTTGATTCAATGTTCGGTTTTACTTATGATTATCATTTTCTGCTTTGGGTAATTCGTATCGGTTATGATATTAGGTCATGTTTAAATCATGTTTTCGAGATAATAGCATGCAAGCATTACTCTCGAGAATCTTATGATGAGAAATGTTATATGATATGCATGATTTCAATTTTACTTACTTAGTGGTTTTACTTACCTTGTGTACTCGTATATTCCATGTGCCGACCACATACTTTATGTTGTGTCATTTCATGATATAGGCTCGGACATTCAGGTTTAGTCACGCCGCTAGCGGATCCTCATAGTTAGCATTTTCCCGGCTTGTCGGTGAGTCCTCATCCTTTGAGACCCTTAGCACACTAGTTTATATTCAGTTTTAAGTTTATTGCGAGTTAGTTGAGGTCTTGTCTCATCAACTCAAATCTGATTGTAGGAAACATCGGATATAGTATGTAATCAACTTTAGATTAGTGTTATATATTCCATTGTTCGAACATTATAGTTATTTATATTTACGCTATTTTTAAAATGTTAAAGATTTTCACATTTATTACGTTGAGCTTTAGTAGTCATGTTCATGCCATGGGTCGACTTGGAGCCATTTATGGTTCTAGGTTCCATTTTCTGGAATTGAACGCTTATGTTGGTCGAGACAAACTTGGTATTAGAGCATTAGGTTTTGAATTATCCTAGGGTATGCAGAAATCCGCGTTGAGTAGAGTCTTTTTCGTGAGTGTGAAGTGCGCCAAACTTATGACGAAGAGGCGATGAAGCATTTTTAGGAAATTTTCCTTCTTTATTGATCTATGTTGTGCGATGTAAAGTCTCTCTATCCATCTAGCTCATGCTACACCCATTTCAAAAATCATGCCTCTCGCCGAATTAATGGAAGAAGGAGCAGGACAAAAATGGCCACCCAGAATGACAGCGGAGATAGGCGGCCCGAGGCCCTACCCGGGCCTCGAGGATCATGTGCTCAGTAGGTTATGCTGAGTTTAGGGCATCCATCCCAGTGTTGGCACATACATTGACCGTCGAGGTAAACCAGCAAGCGGTGAAACATATTCCTTAGAATAAGGAATGTGCCGTGACCAGAGTCGAGAACTTTCTCGGGGTTAAATCCTCCAGAGTTCCTTGGATCGGGTGGATGAGGATCACACAAGTTTATTGATAAGATTTAGAAAATCACCAAGATTATGGGGGTGATAGGGGAAGAGTGCACGAACCTAGCCTCTTATCAATTGAAAGGGGTTGCCCCATATGGTTCAAATAGTGGAAGAATAGTAGAGCCGGTGGAGCGGGTCCCATTAGTTGGGATGAGTTTCTTACCGCATTTTTAAAAGATCTTTCCACTTTGTGCGGGCAATATTGGTGCGAGAAATAGCACAGCTAGGCCGGTTCGCGTGTGGCAATCACATGCTAGCAATGTCACATCTAGCATCCCGCAAACTGAGAGAGCCGGGAGGGAGGTTGACTTAAACAGTATGGTGCAATTGTTGCACACAGCGGGCGATTCACGGGTCTCCCTTTCACGAGGATCCCACAGCTCCAACGTCTTCAAAATTTTTTGGAGATAGTGACACTCCACATCCCATTAGGTGTCCTTCGAACTATGTCGAGCTTACTGTTGTTATTTTCACTTTTAAGGAGAAGCCAAAAGGTGGTTGAAAAATTTGAGCCACCGAACTCTATAACCCATGGGATACTGATCTTGCAAGAAGTTCTTGATCAGATTCTTTCCTTGGAGTCACGGCAAGACTTAGAAGTCAAATTCTAAGTTTCAAACAAGAGAAGGAGAGAATCTGTGTATCAAGCTTAGGGGAGAAAGATTCAAATCAGCATTGCGGGGCCCTGTCCTCATCACCATCAATCCAATGATGTGTTTGGTGCACACTTTTAGGGGTTGGAACCCCACAAAAAATCTTCTTTGGATTGGCGAAATTTGGGGACAAGCATTAGAAAAGACTACGAGCTTTATTCTTTGCTTAATCGTATTTGCAGGGAAATCCGGAGTGGAATGCGAGACTCTTCAGGGGAGGAGCAAGGAAAGCAGGCTGGAGTCTTGGAAGTGGATGGGTTTACAGCTATAGGCTGCACGAATGGCGCCTTGCGGGAATCAACTAAACACCCTTCGGCAACACGAGCTTGAATCCAATCTCAAGCCCGTATAAATGCCGGTGCGGCGAGATTTGGTGTGAAGTGTGCGAAGCAATGAACACTCAGGCGAGTGTTGTGGGCAAATCCAGGACTTCGGTGAACTTTTGTCGGTAATGCACAAGGAACAATCACCAACGGTATGGGAGCAGCTACAGCTCTAGCGGAGGAATCACAGAATTTCTCTTGGGGTAGCAGCAACCAGGGCGGTGCGAGTCGGGGGTATGCGGAGGAGTCAAGGAGAACCCCTGCAGAGACTTATCCAGGCACGGTATAGAAACAGCAATGCCCCTCCTCCACACCATCACCGGTGTTGAGAGATGTTCCAAGGCGTTGATAGCTAGCCAAGCTCAAGTGCGGGGCCGACTATGTAAAATTGGCAACCGAGTCAGAATAATCAGCTAGCTACCAAAGACGTGGGTATCGGTTTGGGCCGGTTCTTGAAGCCCAGAACACCGGGCCTAGAGGAGGACTTCCCAGTGACACGAGACCCCAACCCCAACGGGTAAATACGACCACGAGGAGTGGTTTGCGGTTGAGGAGATTGGAACCGAAGACCACCTCAACGGTCGGGAAGCCGGTAAGAGCGGAGAGGGCAAAATAATAAGAGGGGGAAGAACAAGGATCTTGAATCGGAAAGACCTCCACCCCGTTCCCTCAACGATTAAGCACAAGGAGGAGCGTGTTTCAAAAAGTTCATGGAGGTGCTTAAGCAGTACACATTAACTTACCTCTTGTTGATGTTTTGCGAGGAAGTACTAAGTACGCAAAGAAACTATATAAAGGACATCGTGGCCAATAAAAAACTACGGTATGCCACGGTGGCTCTTACGGAGGAGTACGCTTCCGGATACAAAAGCGGAATTGCCTACGAAACTCAAGGGACCTGGGAGCTTCACAGGTCGAATAACAATCGGGCAAAGTATGCAGAGCTCGCGGATTATGTGATTTGGGAGCGAGCATTAACTTGACTTTTTCCGACCTCGGTATTCAAGAAGTTGGAGCTAGGGAGTCCTAGAACCTAGCGGTGATCTTGCCGGCTTCCGCGGATCGTTCCTTGGCAGAAAGACCGGATGTGGTATTGTGGAGGACGTGCTAGTGCAAGTCGGCTTCCTTATCTTCCGTGGAGCCCTGTTGTCTTGGATTTTGAGCCAGGCTTATTTGAAGTCCCATTTATTTTGGGGCGACCTTTCTTGGCTTCTAGGAAGCGTTATCGATAGGCTGCGGGCGGCTAACTATGCGAGCACATGACAAGGTGGAGGTGTTCGATGTGTACAAGGCTACCAAGCTCCCGGCCGTGTACGAGGAACTCTCGGTCATCAATGTGCTTGAGCAAGGCGTGTTGCTCATGGCTTTGAGTCTCGAGTTAATGGGAAAAGCCCCGACAAAGGTAAGCAGCGGGGGTGAGGGCGTGTTCGTGGCTTGTCCAGTCACCCTAAGGCGGAATGAGCTTAACGGCCGTCGAGCAAGACGGTAAACCGAGGCGGAGGCAGCCCGTGAATTGTTGTTTGTATAATTGTACATATAAAAAGAAAAGAAAAAAATATATATATATGTTTTAATATTTTTAATTTTTCAAATTTTACAAGTTATATTTGTCTTTTAGTTTCAAACCTTGGAATTCCAACGATTTCTTGTGGTAAGATATATTTGAGGTTATATCGGAGGAAAAAAATGCAAAAGAGTGCAAAGGAGAAAAACTAGGTATGAAAATATTTTTGTTTTTAAAAAAAAAAGTGGCAAACCGGTGAGCTGCGCGATAGCTCCAGGTGTCACCGGAGGAGAGAGGCCTCCGCGTTACCCTGCGTGACACGTTGAAGGCAAAATGCAGGTACAAAATTCCCGGAGATACTGCCGCGCGATAACCGTGTCACGCGGTGATGCTCGCGTTACCCTCGTGACACGTTGAAGGCCAACAATTCGCGTCGGGTCTGCCGGTCACCGGGCGACCCGCGCGAAAATCCCACTTTTAACCCCCAATCCCTCAATTTTCTCATTTTCTCACACCCGTCACGACAAACCTCCCAAAAATCCCCTTCCCTCGACGTGGCAAGGACCTAGGCACGAGTTTTCTTCAACTTTTCTTCATATCATCGAATTTAAGGTATATTCTCGAACTTCATCTCAATTCTTGTCGAATTTTTTTCGATTTGGAGCATGAGAGGTGAGTAAACCTTGCCCTCAGTATAAATTGAGCTTAAATTCATTTAAGTTATTGTTGATTGTTGTTAAATGATATCGTTGTGATTATATAGGCAAGCGATAAATACATGTTAGTTGAATTTTGCGAAAGTGTTAGCTAGAGGTTGGAATGTGAATAGAAGAAGTTGAATTGAGTTTGAAATGTGAAAATTTGTTGGGTTGTGCATGTTGGGTGCGTTGAATTGTGTTGTGCTTAACATTATAATGCTAAAGAAGCGATGAATTTTGGGAGACAAATTGGTTGGTGCGTGAAATTATCGAATTACATAGAGAATTGAAATTGCTTAGGTCGGGTTGATAGAATTTTTTCTTTCGTCTTTTGCAAAGTGCTATGTGATGAAATGTTATCGATAGTAATGTTGGGATTAGGCGCCTTGCAAGTCACGAGTAGTACATAGAGGTTATGCAGTCGAACGTGAATGCACAAGTCAATATTGTTTGTGTTTTTAGTTGTTCTAGTTTTTTCTTATTTTTGTAAATTAGAAATAACTATGATCTTGCCAAAATGCTAAAAAAGGATGGTGAAGGCTAAGTGTGGGGTGGCCGAGCTAACCCAACCTTAGTCAAGCTAATTTTAAATTGGCCCGAAAGTGGGGCCCATCGCATTCTTTGGCAGGAACAATAGCAAGCGAGACAAGGGTAGGCGCATCTACATCGACGCCGGAAAGCGCCGGTTGAACCCAAGACCGCTGGCGGCCCAGCTGACACAGCGGTTCCGCGCGGCCGACACCACCAATATGAAACCGGATGGGTGGCGAGGAAGGGAAGAAGTGGTACACGAAGCACAAGGAGAACAAATACTTCCACGAGGGAGCATATTGCGAGGACCCCTTTGGCACAGAGTTCCCCGTATGTGGTACCAAGTTGACTTGCAGGGCTACGCTTCATTGCAGCGAGCCCAAGGAGTGCAATACACCCAGTCGGAAGTTCTATGCCAATTGGAACAGACGCTCAGTAGTCACACCATCGAGATAAGGGGCGGATTGTCACGCAGGCCTCGCCGCCTCCCGACGCCATGCGGGGCACGAGAACAGCGTGCCCACGTACTCCGGCAGTCGAATATCACTCCACCTTATGCGGATATCGAGACGCACTTTGTGTGGAGCGGTCGGCTTGACACCTTTGGAGCGAGCATAAGGAGAGGGAGCTACCATCGAACTTGCCCTACTCACACAGATGAGCAGGAAACGGGATATGGTAGAAAAGTGTTTACTCATTTGGTCCAGGGGTATACATGACGGATGTGACCCGAGGTCGTGTATGCACAGTGTATGCCCCCCGATGAAAGGAGTGGAGATAAATGTAGGGGCGGTGATCATATCGCCATGAAAGCAGGATTTGCATCAAGGAGCGCAGTGCGGGTTGTGATTGTGACCTACGTTCTTTGAGGGGCACGGAGGTAGAGGAAGAGGCCCTAGACACATCCAGCGAGATGGAAGCGGGCGTGCCATAGATGTCACAAAGACAGGCACGACACCACTCACGGGCCGGTGCTCACATTAGCCGGCGACATGCTCGGGATGACCCATTATAGCCCATTATGTTCGGGATACGGAGAAATGCTCCGGCTACGCATAGCGGGAAGGCCCAGGCAACGGAGGATGGCACGTGGCAGCTCGACTTAGATTTCCCCTTTGGCGAAAACACCGGGGCACTATGTCATGTGGGCCCGGCTTTTGTGGAGCCGTGGATGATGATGTCCCCAGCGACGAGGAGACACGTCGCGAGATTTCCGATGTGTTGAGTCGGAGGAGGACAACGGGGAGATTCAGACATGGGGACGGCGGCAACACATTGAAAAGTGGAGTACTTTCATTGATCAGGGAGTTTCACCATACCTTTTCTATTTTTGTGATTGTATGAACAAGCTTTGAGGACGATGTTCGATTTTAAGGTAATGGGAGTGAGGTAGTTAGGTGGTCTTGAAGTTTTGTCTTGTTTGTATATAATCGCATGTTCTATTGCTTTGTACTTGAAATTATTGTGACCTTGTTTGTATGTGTATGTTCGTATTGTAAAAATATTTCTTGTTTGTGAAAGTTTGTGTGTCTTTGTTGAATCTTGTTAGCCGGTGTGTAAATAGTTTTTTCGAAATTATCAATATTTTAAAAAAAAAAATTTCGTTAACTATTTTTACTTTTGAGGTTTCTCGGAGTTTGTTTCGGTTCTTTTGCCGAAAGAGTCCCATTGAGCAGGAAATTATTAAATAGTGACCGTTCCCTATGATGGATGGATGGCAGCTAGTCTTAAGGGAAATGCGATCGATAGGAGTAGTTATTTTAAATTTTTGGTGTGTTGGTTGCATCCCATTGCATGTTGCTACGCTATGGCTACACGAAATCTTGGTTGTGTGTTGTACATAATATTTATACGCAAAGATGATTGGTAGAAGCATGCAAATTTTTGTACATATGTGAGACACTTAGGCCATAGAATTCGATTCGGTGTGATTGAGGCTTAATTTTGAATTCTTGTAATTAGGCGGATTAAAGAGTACGTGAAGATGTCTTGAGTTGAGCATGTGCATTGTAGAGTGTTTAGTGAGGTATTGGTTATTCCATGTTATTGTGAAGTGTCTAGAACTTGCTGTTGTGTGTGCAAAGCAGAAATGAAGGAAGTGTAGTGTAGGAAAGGATGTAAGGCGTTTCTTTGTTTAACCAAAAGTTTTTCTTGTTTTTCCTTTTCATATCCACCTTGAAGATTAAACCCTAGTTAGCCCATTTAGCTTTTTGTACCTGAGCGGAGGCTTACGGTCTACCTCGGCCTCTGTGCGAGCACGAGGGCCCTACGCCTGAAATTTGCTGGAGCGCTCATGGCCTGCTTGGTCCCTGTCACGACTATCTCGCTCTTGCCTTTGTACAACGAAAGCTATGTAAATATCTGTAATTTCTTTTGTGTACAACATTTCCCAAATTCCTTGAGGCTTCCTAGATGCTTTGAGACATTTTTGGACCCTTTTACCCCTCATTAGACGGCTTCTCCTGGCGAAGAACCGGCGACGTTTTGCTTAGGTGTCAATCCGTGGAAGCACCACACTATAGCCAGTTGAAAAGCCGGTGTCTGGAAGGGCGAACCGGCAGTTCAATGGGCATTTAGATGCCATTCCACGAATATTCGGTTGAATAGCGTGCAGAAGCCCAGTTGCTTGAGCGTTTTGCTCGCGTTGTCCACGGATCCACATTTAGTCAATTTAAAGCATGTCTCGCACCTCTTTTTGAGCTTAAATCTTCCATTATCTTTGGCTCCTCTATTTTATATGCTAACTCATCAAATTCCATCTCAAACTTCATGTGTTTTGCTCGATTTCATGCTTTCTCCACTCACATGAAGTACTTTAAAGAATTCAAGATAAGGGCACAAAAAATCCACATAAACGATTCAAAAAACTAGGCAAAAACTCAAGCTTAGGAGACTAATGAGTTGGTAAATTTCCAACTCATCAAACCCAAACATGGACCATTGCTTGTCCTCAAAGTAATGCAATTCTTTATAGTTGAGAAAATGAACAACATGCTATATATGAGTTTTTTTAATAAAGGACCAATCAAGACGTTCTTTCACAAGAGGACATTGCTAAAGCTTGGAGCACTATGGCAGTTGTGCACAAAATCGTAAACCTCAAGATAACCCAAACATTATACACCAATTCAAGAAAAGAAAGACTCGAAACCATGTTGCACAAGCTTCACTAGGTAACCAAAATAATTAAACATATCTTACATGCATTCATTTCATTCAAACAAGGGGCATAGTTCCTTAAAACAAATTCAAAGAGCATCTCAAGTCATTGACAATTTACATTCAAAGCTTGTCGTAAAGTTCACTACCCACTTGCCTTAGTCATATCTGTCTTTGAAAATAATTTTAAGCATGTATTCCAAGGAAAGTGATGCCCCTCACAAGAAGAGATAATCCTACACATGTTTGTTTTTATCATTTCACACAATGGGATTATAAGATAAGACAAAAGCGCTCACTCTCACAAAGAAATTCAATTGCATACAGATTGACTCATAGGCTTGCCCTTCATGGCCATCTCCACTAATGTAGTGTTTCTACATTCAAAATCAATTAGGACTTGTGGGTCATAATGAAGGATAGGGGTAAGGGTAGGATAATTGTTTAGCTTTTGGTGACTAAAGCCTCCCTAACGCCTTACAAACACTTGTATCATCCCATCATCTTATTGATATCCCTTTCCACCTTATTTATGCTTGTTCATTATCTTTATATTTGTGTAACACAAGCCACCCCTTATAACACCGGTGAATTTCACATTTAGCCCTATATGTAATAGGTAGCACCTTTTTGCTATTCTTACTCTTTTGATGATTCGAGGTTTTTAAACCCATCGATTCATTCATTCATAGATTTTGGTGCTACCTCACATAACCAATTAATGTGGCTTGTGAGGTACAACAGTGTAGGAAATAATCGAGTTAGGGCTGTAGCTATAGGGGTGCTACGAGACGGTCTGTGAAGGAATGGAAGTGACCCGACACGGGGAGCTCCCTATAAGTGTTCCGATTCGGCGACTGCAGGACAAATTTACCCCAACGTGCTCGAAGAGCACATTGATAATTTAGGGCACTGTGGAGTACTTTCTCTTGCAAACCCACAAACTTGGGCTTTTGCCTCATCACGATATATCGCCCTATTTCATGGGCTTCAAGCCCCATTTTTATTATTTTATCACTAGAAATTAGGGAGGATGAGTTCCAAAGGGAAGGATTAAAAATGGTCATTAAGCTTGCTTAATGTCGTTTCCAGAGAAAGGGTCCAAGGCTCAAATGTTGGCTATCAAGATTAATGCTCCAAGGAGGTCATTTTGGTGAAGTGACTAACAAAGAGACTAAGATCATGTTACGAGTGCATCCACATCTATCATTTTGCCTTGAATCACACTTAGGCAAGTTCTGAACAATCATGCATACACAAGAGGTAAGCCAAAAACATCACCACACAAGGCATCACAATTTAAGAAGTTCACACACTTCCTTCATCACATTAAGAGGATGACTTTTAGCAAGCTAGTGCAATTGGCAAGCCAAGCAAGGAATATATAATTCATGACGAAAGAGTGCTCATTTTCACATTTAGATACCCTCTTTTATTTTCAAAATTCATGCACAATGCCAAGCAAGAAATGTTTGTGATACCTCATCAAACAAGTGCAAAAAAGACTCTACAAGACTCTAGACTTGACATTTTCCCTTAAAAAGTTCCCAATCTATAATCGGGAAATACCAATCTGGTTCGATGTAAAAAGAAAAAGACAAAGAAATCGCTCCTTGGGGAAAGAACCGTAGTATAAAAAAACCCTTGGGTTATTCAAAGACTACTATCTAAAAGCGTGCTACTAACAAGTAATGAAGATTTTCCCTTAAGAATGACATCACCCAATCTATCATAAGGTCATATCGTATATCACTAAACAAGTGGGCTACTCGGAAGCTTCACCCTAACCCAAATAAAACATTTTCCTCGATACCACGTGGTAAACAAAGCGAAAGAATAGGTGAAAAAGAACTCCCTGGGCCTTACGCCCATAACCAGCGTTCCTGCGTTGGCGTTTGACGCCAGGCAGGTGTTTCACGAGGCTAATGCGGTGTGCCACAACTTAGCAATTCTCATCCCGAGCATTACATTTTGACATATTCGTTTGCGCATTTGGTCTTGCGCTTCACCATTTTAGTGTCGGTGCTCAATTTGGTGGCTTCTCTCACCTTTCTCACATTCTAACCTATTCCATCCCTGCACAACCAAAGAAAACACCAACATAAAAGTAAATAAAACAAAAGGAAAAGTAAGAACAAAAACGTAAAAACACTTGAGTTTGCCTCCCGAAGCACCTTAGTTAACGTTGCGGCTCGGCGACTTCAACTTCACCACTTTTCTCTCCACTTTGAGCTTTTGAATCGCACCCCTAATTTCTATACATTCTTCTACTCCAACGAGGGGTGGTGGTGTAAGCATCAAGGGACAAAGTGGATGTTGCATCTTGTGTTTCTTGGCCTTAAAGGAGGATGTAGCACGACTGATGGAATGGCATACTATATAAAGATGAAACCACTTTGATCTTCCTCCTTAACTTCGTCCATTGACTTGGACTCCTCGATCTCCATTTTGTCAACAAGGTTCAATGTTGAAAAATTATAAAAGGGCAGTTTAAGTAGCTCCCCCTTTCAAGCATGCTTCTTGCTTGACATCACTCACTCTTGAGAGTGCGCCTAGAGTCCTTGAGCATGATTTGTTGGATGTCGCTTGGGGACGCTCTAGTGTTACTTCTTCAACTTTGGCATCTTGCATGTTTGCAATGTTAGTTGGTTGGCACACCTCAATTACTTCTTCAATGTTCACCTTGACTCCTTTTTTCATCATTTTGAGCTTCCTCCCATGAGTCAAGGCCGAGCTATGTGCCATTGTTCACTTCTTCTTTTTATGCTCCTCCTTGTCCCTCGCTTAACTGCTTTTAGAGATTTACGGCTTTCTTCTTGAGTTGATGATTCTATGGGTATGGAGGAATTCCCGACAATCTTTTTCACATTGGGCGTCGCTCCAAAAAGACTTGGAGCATGGCTTGTGATAAGGAACATATTTATATGCCCATTGATACTCAAATGCATCATTTTTGTCTTGTTTATCCAACAATGTTTGTACATTTGCATGTAAATTGTAGGGAAGTGCGAATTTATACTAACCAACATGATTAGCGTTGTTTTGCGGGAAAACATACTTTTATGGGAGTAAGATGCATGTTGGGAGGAATGGGAGGAAGGACTCTGGAGCGAGCAAGGAAGCGGGGAGGAGAAGCGAGAATTTAAGAGGCTCGCGATAGGCCAGTGACACGTGCCATCGCGGATGCATTACGTCGAGGAGATATAAGTTCAAGAAATTCCGAGAGAAGGTCCCTTGTCAATAGTGGCATGTTGGAATTAATTTCCCCGGATCTTGACATTCCGGTGAAAGGTCAGCATTTGCAAGTGGCACGGCTTGGGCATGCTCCGCGTTGCATGCGTGCCACGGTGGGAGCAGTACTTGGGCGGCCAATTTCCGAGAGAGCCTCCGCGTTTACCTGCCCGTGTCAACGGAGGCAGTGCCTCAAGTGATGCACTCCCGTGACACGTTGCTTGTTATTAGGAAAAATTATCCCTATTATAAATAGAAAACTTAGGTTCATTTTTAATTATTCGAATTGGTGGAGCAAACGTGCGTTACCGGGCGCGGTGGAGAGGGCGAAAATTCTTAGGAGGTTTTCTCTGCTCCCTTTCTTCTTTCTTTCAATTGTTTGCATGATTTACACTCATTTAACGTGTTCAATCCACAAATGAGTGGCTAATTCCCTTTCTTACTGAGGTTATAAACCATTGTTTGAAATGTCATTGTTGATTATTTGGTACTTTCATCTTTTCTTCTATGGTTGTTCTATCTAATTCTTGTTCTTACTACATTAATATCTAGCCAATGTTAATGTAAATCCAAAAGTCGGTTTCACTAGAGAGGGCAGAAGGCTGGAAAGTTGTGAGTAATAGGATATGATCTTTTCTTAGTTTGGGAAAATTGAGAATTGATTTACGTTCGGGATAGAAATATGCACGAAAGTCGTATTAGTCAAGTGTGGAATCGGTTTTGTATGGCTAGAACATGAATTTCTTCTTATCCGCAGAAATGTAGGTGGAAGGTTCATGATTCTTAAGTTGGGTTAATCTGAGTTTTTAATCCATAGGCATAGTAGACTAGCAGCTAGGAGAAAAGATAAACCATGGCGTCGATAATTAATTTCTTTCATGTTCGTTTTAGCCTCGACATGCTCACATTCATCGTTCAGACTCACTTGTATACTTATTCTACTTTAGTATAAAAATATAGCTTACAAAATATGAAAACTTTTCTTTGCTGTTGTCTTCATTATTATGATTTTCAGTAAATTAACACTCGAGAAGGTTTTACCACGTAGTCCAGTCCACAGCCAGGTTCGACATTCCGGTTCTTAAAAAGGGCCACTATATTGCTTGTACAACCCGTACACTTGCGGGCTCATCAAGTTTTAGTGTGCCCACAAGTATTTCTCCTTCCCTCATTTTCCATGGCTTCAATCCTTTCAAGCTTGGGAGCACAACTTCTATCATAACCATTATAGAGAGGATTAACCCATTTGAGCATCCATCCCAATTCCTCCCATACTACCATATAATGTGCATCCATACCCAATCATAGGAAGGAGAAAGGTGCACTCATCTCCCTTCTAGGGCATATTTGTAATTTTTCCAACAGTGTAGTCCTCCACAATAGGGACATGGGTCATCATAATAAGGGTTTCCACCAACAAACCTCCTTTCATTCCATGATGCCATCATACAACTACAAACAACAAAAATAGAAACAAAAATAAAAGCAAAAACAAGATGTAATAAAAAAAATGCAAAACTAGTTCGAATCAATAAATAACTAATGCTTATCACAACTCAATTCCTGAACAACGGTGCCATTTTTGATAACATCCAAAATACATTTCTCTTTTATAAAGAACATAAAAGGTCGTTGTATTAAAACAAATATCCCGACGAGATGTCGGGGTTGAATCGCATAGAGAATCGAGTGGATAATTTAAGTATTATAAACTAATTCAAACTAGAGACGCATAATTTTCAACATTTGAAAAGTGAAATTGGGGGAAAATTAAAGGAAAATGACTATCTAATTCTAAGCAAATACTAGTGGGGGGGAATTCCAATTGAAGATATCTGGTGACATGGCTAGGGGCATTCTCTAGATTAGATCATAATTAAATGGGAACTTCTTCAATGCCTTAGACTCATATTTAGAATAGATAACAGTTGTGGATGATAACTCACATTCTCTTGTTCTTCAATTATAGAATGTTCATGCCAATTCAAGTAATCAGCCACACAAACTTAAGGAAGGACTGTCTATTTCCCAGCCTTGACATTTAATGGAGTGAAAATGTGGGTGTTAACTATCTCTAGCTTAATCCCACACAAAACACTCCAATTCCTCACTATTATCTTCTCACCCAATTCTCAACTTTCTTGTTCCAAGCAAAAACGGGAAGTAATGCCATTCATGTTTGCAAACCATTAATTTTGGAAACATAATTTTGGAGAAGATAATATATCTACAACTTTAGTATGATTCCAAAGAGCAGTTTATCAAAATCAAATCAAATTAACAAACCCGCATGAATATACCTCTCTAGCAAATTAGTCAAGCATATTTAAAGATAGAGAAGATACCAAGTATTCCTCTCACGTTCATCACATCAACTTCACAAATTTGCTTCACAAGCTCTTAATAAGCGTGGTGGAATTCCCCAAAATGGGTTAGAGAAAAAAAGTTCTACTAACTCTACAAATCTATGTAAAAAGATGTGTGGAAGATGAGTGAATGGTTGGTGAATTCATTGAATGAATCGTTTGTGTACAATGAAAGCTATGTAAATATATGTATTTTCTTGGGCACAACATTCCCCAAATTACATTGAACTGTTTAGATGCTTTGGCATCCTTTCTAGTAACCTTTTACCCTTCATTAGAAGGCCTCTCATGTGAAGAATTGACATTTAACCGGTGTCGATCCAGTAGAGAACCAAACCCAGCGGTTCAAAATAATGTCTGGCAGGGGGAACCAGTGGATCAATGGGCGTTTAGTCGATGCCATTCCATGAACAACCAGTTGAATAGCCGACTTGAGCGGCCAACGACGTTTCGTTCTTTCGGATCACAATTTAGGCGATTTAAAGCATGTTTTTCACTTCTTCTTGAGATCAAATCTTCCATTATCGTGGCTCCTATCCTTCATATTCTAACTCATCAAATTCCATCTCAAACTTCATGTGTTTTGCTCAATTTCATGCTTTCTCCACTCACGTGAAGTACCTAAAAAGAATTCAAGAGAAAGGGCATAAAAATCCCACGCTAAGCTTAACTCAAAAACTAGGAAAACACTCATGCTTATGAGCCTAATGAGTTAATTTCCAACTCATTACTCACGCACTAAATGATGAAATTGCTTTCTGTATTGGCATCATAATGTCGGTTAATTGACGAGTCTCCCATTGTTTCTCATGATTTCAATATGCATGTTCATCAATCATGTTATTATGTTTTCGGTAGGTTTGATTCAATGTTCAGTTTTTCTTATGATTATCATTTTAATACGCTTTAGGTAATTCGTATCGGTTATGATATTCAGTCATGTTTAAATCATGTTTTCAGATAATAGCATGCAAGCATTACTCTCAGAATCTTATGATGAAATGTTATATGATATGCATGATTTCAATTTTACTTACTTAGTGGTTTTACTTACCTTGTGTACTTCATTATATTCCATGTCGCGACCACATACTTTATGTTGTGTCATTTCATGATATAGGCTCGGACATTCGGGTTTAGTCACGCCGCTAGCCGGATCTCATAGTTAGCATTTTTCCCGGCAGCCGGTGAGTCCTCATCCCTTCGAACCTTCTTACTAGTTTATATTCAGTTTAAGTTTGTGCGAGTTAGTTGAGGTCTTGTCTCATCAGCTCGTCGGATTGTAGAGGCTTATGGATATAGTATGTAATCAACCGAGATTAGTGTTATATATTCCATTGTTCGAGACATTGTAGTTATTTATATTTACGCTATTTTAAAATGTTAAGATTTTCACATTTATTACGTTGAGCTTTAGTAGTCATGTTCATGCCATGGGTCGGCAGAGCCATTTATGGATTAGGTTCCGTTTCTAGGTGAGCATATGTTCGGGTCGAGACAAACTTGGTATTAGAGAGGCATTAGGTTTTGAAGTATCCTAGGTGTACGAAATCCGCGTTGAGTAGGTCTTTTTCGTGAGTGTGAAGTGCGCCAAACTTGCCAGCGAAAGAGAGCGATGAAGCATTTTAGGAAATTTTCCTTCTTTATTGATCTATGTTGTGCGATGTAAAGTCTCTCTATCCATCTAGCTCATGCTACACCCATTTTCAAAATCATGCCTCCTCGCCGAATTAATGGAAGAAGGAACAGGAACAAAAATGGCCACCGAGAATGACAACGGAGATAGGCACGGCCGAGGCCTACCAGGAGCCTCGAGGATCATGTGTTTCAGTAGGTTTCCCATGCGAGTTTAGGGCATCCATCCGAGATGTTGGCACATACATTGACCGTCCGAGGTAAGCTTGACAAGCGGTGGCGCATATTCCTTAGAATGGAATGTGCCGGCCCGGTAAAGAGTCGGGGAACTTTCTCCGGGTTAAATCCTCCCGAGTTCCTTGGATCGAAGGTGGATGAGGATCCACACAAGTTTATTGATGAAATACAAAAGATCACCAAGATTATGGGGGTGATAGGGAAAGGAGTGCACAGACCTAGCCTCTTATCAATTGAAAAGGGGTTGCCCTAAATTGAAAGGGGTTGCCCCTATATGGTTCAAATAGTGGAAGAATAGTAGAGCAATTGGAGCAGGTCCCATTAGTTGGGATGAGTTTCTTACCGCATTTTTGTAAGATCTTTCCCCTTGAGATGATGAAAATGAAGGAAGCTGAGTTTCTGAACCTGAGGCAGCACAACATGACGTTCTAGGAGTATGCTTTAAAGTTCACCCACTTGTCCAAATATGTAAGACAGATTGTGGCTAATCAGAGGGAACGAGTGAGAAGGTTCTTACATAGGATAGTGGACTATTTGGTAAAGGATTGCAGGACGACTATGCTATATCAGGATATTGATTTCTTATGGTTGGTGCTATACGCCCAACAGATAAAGGTGACACAGGTGAGTGAGTGGCAGAGAGGCCAAGAGGGCCAGGACCAACAATTTTGGATTCTCCTAGTAGAGGCCTAGTAGTGGGAATCATCAACAGTCCCACTAGAGATCATCAAACCCAGTACCGAGATCTAGGCACGATTAGAGGGGATGAGCATCAGGATCTCGAGGTCAGGGAAGCATACCCATAGAGCCCAGCATTCCAGAATGTGACAGGTGTGGTAGGAAGCACACTGGTTAGTGCTTAGTAGGTACATGTGCTTGTTTCGGGTTTGGGAAGCCCGAACATATGATTAGAGACTATTTAGTAGCTAGACGGGCCATGGTGTAGGCCGAGACCCAGCCTCTAGTTCAGCAGCCCCACTAGCATGCTTAGCTCAACAGGGTGCATCCACTAGTGTAGGTGGTAGTCAGCATCATAATAAATTATATTCCCTCGTATATCGTTAGGAGCATGAGGTCTCTCCTGCTGTAGTCACAGGTATTGTACGAGTATTCCACCTTGATGTATATGCCTTGCTATATTCCAGGGCTACTTTATCTTTTTTGATGCCCTATGTTGCTAGTAGTGTCGAAGTCAATACTGAAATCCAGTCAGAACCCTTCTCAGTCTCTACTCTAGTCGGTGATTCACTTATAGCTCGACGGGTGTACAGAAATTGCCCTGTTATAGTCTTTTATAAAGTCACCTCGGTAGATTTAGTAGAGCTATCCATGATATATTTTGATGTTATCTTTGTCATAGATTAGCTACATGCATGTTATGCCTCAATAAATTGTGGAACCCATGCAGTAGAGTTTCGGTTTCTAGGTGAGCCAGTCCTAGAGAGGAAGGGTAGTTCAGTTGTGCTTGTAGGTCACTTCATTTCTTACCTTAAGGCGAGAAAGATGATATTTAACGGTTGTATGTACCATTTAGTCTAGGTTAAGGATGATATGTTTGAAAGCCCGACTATCCATTCAGTTCCTATAGTGTGTGAGTACCTAGAAATATTTCCAGATAATCTACTGGGAATTCCTCCCAAGTTGGAGATCGAATTTGGCATCGACCTTCTTCCCGATATGCAACCTATATCTATTCCTCCTTACATAATGGCTCTGGCTGACTAGAGGAGTTGAAGGAGCAGTTGAAGGACCTATTAGACAAGGGTTTCATAAGACCTAACAAATCCTCGTGGGGCGCACTGGTACTCTTTATCTGAAAGAAGGATGGTTCCCTTCGGATGTGCATTGACTATCTACAGTTGAACAAGGTCACAGTCAAGAATAGTCCCCTCCCACGGATTGATGATTTGTTTGACCAACTTTAGGGTGCTAAGTGCTTTTCAAAGATAGAACTCAGATACGGATATCATTAACTCAGAGTTAGAGAGACATCCTGCAGACAGCCTTCCGGACTCGGTATGGTCACTATGAGTTTGTAGTTATGTATTTTGGACTAACGAATGCTCCTACATCTTTTATGGATTTGATGAACAGGGTGTTCAAGCCATATTTGGTCATGTTCTTGACCGTGTTCATAGATTAAATTCTCATATACTCTTGGAGCAAGGAGGAGTATGCCGCTCATTTGAGAGTGATGCTACAGACTCTTAAGGATCGCCAACTATATGCTAATTTCAGCAAGTATGAGTTTTGATTGAACTTAGTAGCATTTTTAGGTCACGTGGTGTCAAGTTAGGGTGTACAGGTGGACTCTCAAAAGATAGAAGTTGTGAAGAATTGGCCCAGACCAGTTAGTCCTTGAAATATCAAGAGTTTCTCGGGTTTAACTGGTTACTACCGGAGGTTCGTTGAAGGATTTTCACCCATTGCAGCACCGTTGACTAAGTTTACCCAGACGAAAGTAAAGTTTCAATGGTCATAGGCCTGTGAGAAGAGCTTCCAAGAGTTAAAGACTCAACTCACCTCACCTCAGCGCCAGTGTTGACTTTACCTGAGGGTACCGATGGATTTGTAGTTTATTGTGATGCCTCGAGGATCAGCCTTGGTTGTGTATTAATGCAGCATGGTAATGTTATAGCCTATGCTTCCAGGAAGCTTAAGGTCCATGGAAAGAATTATCCAACTTACAACCTCGAGTTGGCAGCGGTAGTATTCGCCTTGAAGATTTGGAGACACTATCTGTATGGGGTCCATATGGATGTGTTTACGGACCACAAAAGCCTATAGTATGTGTTTAACCAGAAGGATCTAAATCTATGTCAAAGGAGGTGGTTGGAGCTTCTTAAAGATTATGATATGAGTGTCCATTATCATCCGAGCAAGGCTAATATGGTGGCAAGCGCTCTTAGCAGACTTTTTATGGAGAGTGTGTCTGATGTAGATGAGGGAAGAAAAGAGTTGGTGAAGGATGTGCATCGACTTACATGAGTGGGAGTTCATCTCGTTAATTCGATAGATGGTGGTGTTGTTTTCTAGAATGTATCAGAATCTTCCTCGGTGACCGAAGTCAAGGCTAGGAAAGACGAGGATCCTATTTTGGTAAAGTTGAAGGAAGCTGCTCAGAATTAAAAGGTGGAGGTCTTCTCCCAAGGGGGAGATTGTGTACTACGATATTAGGGTCGTTTGTGTGTTCCGAGTGTTGATGATTTAAGGAACCGGATGTTGCATGAGGCTCATGGTTGTAGATATTCTATACATCCAAGCACCACCAAGAAGTACCGTGACCTACGAAAATTCTATTAGTGGAATGGCATGAAGAAGGACATAACAGAGTTTGTGGCTAAGTGTTCGAATTGTCAACAGGTGAAAGCTGAGCACCAAAGAACTGGAGGTGTGCTTCAAGATATTATTATCCCCACTTGGAAGTGGGAGGAAATCAATAAGGACTTCATTATAGGGTTTCCTCGTACTCGTCGATAGTATGACTCTATTTGGGTGGTTGTAGATAGGTTGACTAAAGCAAATCATTTTCTACTGGTCAAAACTACCGATTCAGCGGAGGATTATACCAGATTGTATATTCGAGAGTTAGTTCAGTTGTATGGAGTGCCCTTCTCCATCATATCAGATAGAGGTACTCAGTTTACCTCCCAGTTTTGGAGATCATTTCAGAAGGGACTTGGTACTCAGGTCAAGCTTAGCACAACTTTTCACCCACATACAGATGGCCAAGAAGAGCAGACCTTTCATACCCTTGAGGATATGTTGAGAGCACGTGTCATTGAATTTAATGGTAGTTAGAATGATCATTTATCTCTCATTGAGTTTATATATAACAACAACTACCATTCCAGCATTCATATTGCTCCGTTTGAGGCGCTTTATGGGTGGAGGTGTAGATCACCTATTGGTTGGTTCGAAGTTGGTGAAGCTATGTTGATAGGACTAGATTTAGTTCATGAGTCTACGGAGAAAGTCCAAGCTATAAGGGAAAGGTTGAAAATAGCTCAGAGTCATCAGAAGTCCTATGCCGATGTAAGGAGGAGAGAACTTGAATTCGACATAGATGATTGTGTGTTTCTGAAGGTGTCTCCCATAAAGGGAGTGATGAGATTCGGAAAGAAGGGGAAACTTAGTCCCTACTATATTGGCCTGTACTGGATTGTGAGAAGTGTTGGAAAGGTGGCTTATGAGTTGGAGTTTCCCTCAGAATTGGCTTTAGTACATCCAATATTCCATGTACCACTTTTAAAGAAGTGCAAGGGTGATCCGTCTTTGGTTTTTCTAGTGGAGATCAAAGGTGTGAAGGATAACCTTAGCTATGAAAAGGTTCCGGCTGAAATACTTGATCTTTAGGTTCGGAAGCTAAGGAACAAAAAAGTAACTCAAGTAAAGGTATTGTGGGGGAATCGGCATGTTGGG
>JACEIK010008082.1:47935-66902 GCA_018107945.1 Datura stramonium
CAAAACAGATATGATGGCTAAATACCCACATCTTTTTCCTTCCGATTCACTTCCAGCTTGAGGTATCAGTTTCCTTCTTAGTATTCTATTTAGTTTCATGTTCTGTTCATGTGTTCTAGTTTCTTTCATGTCAGTGCACATATGTGTGATTCATGAATCTAGTTCAGTCATCTATTTCATCTCGGAGTCAGTCACTCCTTCAGTTTTCAGGTTTAGATGTTTAGTATTTGGGATGACAGTTCTATTCCCCCAACTTTTCAGTATGTTCATTCACATTCGAGGATGAATGTTTCCGAGGGGGAGATATTATAATACCCCGAATGTCCCTAAGATGACACCCGATGGTTCAAGTGAAGAAAATAGGATAATATAGCCTGGGCCACAAGACGAGTCGTCCAGTAACTCGTGGGAGGACTTTACGAGTCGTTAAGTGACTTGTGAAATTAGGGGATGAGTGGCGATGATTCTTGGTCTGGGAGTGACCACGAGAGGCAGCCACGAGTCGTGAAGTGACTCCAAAACTCGTGGAGTTGGTCGTGGTCAGGAGCAGGTTTGGATGGTAGATTTTAGGCAGTGTACTTAAGGTGTGGGTCACAATGAGTCGTTAGGTACACCACGAGTCGTGGTGTCCCTCATGGTGACTGGTAATGAATAATTTCCTTGCATTTATGTAAGGGTGTTTTCGTAATTCCTAAGCCCTTAGGTCCTAAACTACGTTGTTTTAAGCTCAGTAGGGAGGGTTTTAAGGGTGCTTAACCTATTCTAAGCCTTCCCATTCAATGCATGCAAGATTTAGAAGTTCATTGGTGATCAAGCTAGAGGATTCCTTAGGTTCTTCCTCTATTAACTTGGGTTTTCAAGGGAGATTGTGAAATCAAAGTACCCAGGTATGTAGGGTCATGAATAGGAGTATTCCTTCACTTCCATGGCCAAATCCTCTTCTAAATTATGAAATTCAAGGTTGATGAATCTATGGGGTATAACCTAATTTGTGAAATTCTCTATGTATCTATCATGGGTAAATTCTATTCATGTTTCAAATGTTATTTTAACTTCATGGGCATGTTTTATAATGATTTCAACCACAAATTATGTTTTCAAATTTTTACAATAATGATTCCCTATTATGAAAGTTCATGAAGAGTTGAGAGTATGATATATGTTTCAAGTATGATGAAATGTCTATGATGAAAGTATGATTTAGAATTACCCATGTTTATATCCATTATTTCGACTATCAAGTCTATTTCAAAGAATGCTTAAGTTTGGGAAAGCCCATATGATCAAGTATGTTTAGGATATACTCAATTTCATGTTATTAGCTTACCACATGGTTTAGGAGTCAAGACTCCCACTTTTCATCTTGTGGTATGGTTTGAGCCAAGGCTCCTCATGTTATGTTTTCAAATTATGTATATAATGTTATGATTCAGCTTCTTCGAAAGACGATGGTTTGGCTTTGTTGAAAAACGGTGGAGAGCATATGCATATTTTTGGGAGTAGTATCCAGCACCGTGTATGCTAAGGGTTCAGTTAAACCGGTGCCTCAGAACTAAATGCAAATGTAGGTATGTTTAGATTCTTTGGGACCTCCCTTGTGAGCTTTCTATGCCCCCAAGGGGCCTTTAACTTGATATCGATATCATGGTAGCGCCCTTAGCACTAGCAAGGCTTTGAACGGCTCTGGCCACTTGATTGTAATAGTCGAGACCACGTAAGCTCTATCGTGGTAATGTCTCTTTAAGTGAATCATCATTTCAAAATAGGTCCAACAATATTAAGTGCGAAACATGCAACACATAGTACACCGACTTTGACCATCTTATGCCCTCACTTATTTAGTGATGTTCCTTCTCTCATAATATAAATCAAAGCTTTAAACATAATAAGCAAGACACACTCACTCTCAGAAATGATATATCATAAATATGAACATGCCATAAGCTTTCCCCTCACGTACATTTATACTACTTAGTTGCTTCAACAAAAGCAAGATCATAAGGACTTTTTCTAGCTATAATGTCGGCTAAGGGACAGGTAGAATAATTTTTCTTTAGTAGTGGCTACCAGTCCTAAGTACTTTAAGACATCTTTTCTTTTCTTTTTTCTTTTCCACCTCTGTGTCTTACTGCTCCTTTTTTTCTTTCACTAATTCCCTTCTCTTTTCTCATGCCCCTATCTTACTACTTGACTGCTGGTTTTTATTGATAAGTTCACAAGAATGATCAACTAT
The DNA here is from genome assembly GCA_018107945.1 of Datura stramonium. Lineage (NCBI taxonomy): Eukaryota > Viridiplantae > Streptophyta > Magnoliopsida > Solanales > Solanaceae > Datura > Datura stramonium. Next base: position 50,169 of record JACEIK010008082.1, read on the forward strand.
TAAACTCTTTTCATTTATTTTCTAGCAGCAAGCGGAAAACATCTTTTTGTGGGCACCCTTCTTCTATTTTCTCTTTTTATCATCCACATATTTTTTCTTTCCTTTCCCTTGACTCTTTCTACCTTGGTTGACCCTCTCTTAATTCTCAAAGTGCGTCAGACAATCTTTGAATAAAAAATTTTGAAGGTATCACAACAAATGGGGAATAGGCTTCTTTTGTGGCTAAGAAGAGAATTATGGCTTATGGCTCAAGGGTGTTAACTAGGGATAGTGTTAAGGAAGATACAACAACATTGGACAAAAATAACAATGGACAAAATGGGTTTTTGAAAGAAACACCTTTATCACCTCTTACTTTATTGGTATCTAGCTATCCTATGTACACTTAGGCAAGTTCTAGATGCTACATTATGTACAAAACACTTCAATTAAAGCTCACCTCTCATGGCATCATGATGTTAGTCGGTTTTCTATGGCAACATATCCACACAATCAAGTTGAATGAAACTATCATTATTAAGCCCTAAGATTATTTTTCTTTGAGTCAAAATAAAGAACCTATGTGTCTCTCATGGATTTGTACTTCTTATGCATTCAAGATGACCACTTTATTGCCTCTAGCTTAGTTTCTAACTGGAATATCAAAGAGCACATAAGTAGTAGTTTTGACTCCATCCTAAAAAATGAAAAAAATTGTGACTAATTTTCCTTAAGATAGTTATCATCCATCTATCATCGGGAAGGGTCACTACCGTTATGACGACACTAAAAAAATGACTCTCAATTAACAAAACTAAGCAGAGACGATCACATAACAAGTAACAAGGCATCATCAGTGTCCCATTCATCACCATTACTAGATATTATAGACCATGGTTTTATCAATCACAAATCCGTTACCAACACAGAGAATGACAACTATTGCTATAGGCCACTACAGATTTAGCAATGAAGGAATAAACAGAAAATCTATTTCCTCCAACTCACACTTAAATAGTGCACAATCAATCATATCAACTAGGGAGAGAAAAAGAACTTTCAGGGCCTCTAGTTGTCATTATTGTGATTATATTCCTGATCATCATCATCCTCACCTTTAACCTGCATGGCTCCTGTGGTGGCATCATCCACCTCATCGTCATTAATATCATCAACACCGCCAGTCAACTCTAGTCCCACTTTGAACATCAGTATCTCACTCTCAGTGAGTGGGTATCGCTCCTCCAGTGCTAACATCTCCTCTTCAGTGGCAGGTCTGCCTCCAATATTCAACTACAACTCTAGCATCCCGAACATCCGGCCTTACTAGCTGTCATCCCGAGCCTAACGATCAGTGGGAGTAAGAAGAGGAACTAAATAGTTATCCGGTTCCTTGCCCTTTATGATATCCATTATCTAGCCCGTCAGATGCCCTGCTAGGGGTAGATAAAGATCAGCCTCTTCTTCCACAATGCCAGCCTCTCTTAAAAACTAGGTAAGACGGCTGCCATAACAGTACTTCCAACGGTATTTGTTGAGAGATCTCCTTATGTTATCTCTGAGCACTACACCAAAATTGATGTAAACCACTTCATCAACATATACACCAAAACAACTCTCTCTCTAGTAATCTCTATGGTGTGTTTTCCAGGAAAGAGTACAACATATACAAACTTGACCCAGACTCTAGCCTCCTTACTCAAGTAGGAGAACAAGAGTGCAGAATGGATTCCCTTATGGTCCCTTGCCCAACGGGCAGATGACTGCTCTCCACATAGTGTATGGTGAATGTCATGATAAAAGGGATTTTATAGCAATAGGAAGTACATCGATTGGTCCACCACAGACATGCAAAGGAAAGCATTGAATGACCTAGCAATGAAGCGAACCACTTGACCCCTTATCTTGACTTTGGTGCTCTCTCCGAATGAAGTATCCCAGTTAGCATAGAATTCCCTCACAAATGTAAGGTTGCACTCCTTAGACTCCACAAACACGTATCCCAATTGCAACTCGCAGATAGTGTCGCGGATGATAGGGTACTTAAGTGCAAGGAATCCCTTATCAATCTAGTTTTTTGGAGCATACTTTGCCTGATTTTGTTCATTAAACCATTTAAGCCCATTCTCCTCTATGTCTTTGGCTCCGAACCTCCTAGCAGGGAGTGCTTTTGCAGTTGATGACTTTGACCCTTTTGTTCCCTTCTTGAGTCGCTTGAAGCCTTTATCAGCGACTGCCATTTCTTTTCCTTTATCGGCTCGTGATGCCATAGTACCTGCCAAATAGACAAATAACAAGAACTATGCAACATTAGTTCATGGGTAAAAAGTCTAGCTAATTAGGTTTAAGAGGTCAAGATGACCCCAAACTTAATTCGCTAGCGTAGTTATGAAAATTTATCAAATAGGGTACTCAGCCTTCCCTCATTGTCATATCAAAACTCATCAACTCAACTTACTCACTAACTTTGCACCACAACCATGTTCATGAGTTTTCTTACATATCTCCTATATTTTTTTATTTTCAAGAGTGCCTCACCTTGGTTACTCCCTTCACTTTTCCTCTTTTTGGCCACAATTCAAACAACCCACATATGAAAGTAGTTACCATAAATTCATTCAGCAATCAACTTGAAATTTACTACATTGTAAAATGAATTATATGAATTTTTCAACAACCCAAGAACTTTCACATTGAAGACTTTCACGAATTAAGCACTTTCTCTCTCTAATATCTATTCTTCAACCCACATATTTCATGAATTCAAATCATCACCCTCTTCGTACCCACAACTTAAAATCACTAAATTCAACCAATAAGAAGCAACCCAAACAAGGATATAGCAGTATAATGGAAGAACTTAAGATATTAAAGCTATAGAGACCCACATTGTGAAATTCGAAATTCTCACCAACAATGATGATTTTTGAGTCATTCATCTTAGGAAAGAGGGGTGTGGGAGCATTCTTGTAACATTAAATAACAACAAGAGAAGATAAATACTTAGTTGAGTTGAAGAGATTAGCTTCACCAAGTTCCTTGGAGAAGACAACATTGGAGGGGAAGGGGGGAGGGAGTTATGGGTTTTGTCAGGAGAGAGAGAGAATTTTTTTAAATGCTTTTTACTTTTCATGTTTTAACAAGAGAGGATGATTGGGGATTTAAAATAAAGGTGTGGACATGGTTTTTCATTTGTAATTTTAAGGTCCTTGGTCAAATATTGACTCGTGGACCAAAAATTTTTTTCCCAATATCTACCTGGCACGGCACGCCATCCACCTCGCCAGACACTTAGAGAAAAATTTTCTCTGTGATCTGAGTCTGGTGCGGTGCCCCCCCCCCAATGCACTAGCTTAATTTTTTTCCTTATGGAATTTAACACCTGGCACCCGAGTCTGCGCGTGCTCCCCCCCAATGCACTAGCCTAATTTTTTCCTTATGGGAATTCTAACACCGGCACCCCACACAAGGTATTTTCCCCTGCATGTATTTATTTTTTAGCTTCTTTCCCTTGCTCTTTCACCTCAAAAGCCTCGTTCGTCTCTACAAAAACAAATAATGTTAAAGATGAGTTGCCTCCGATCAAGCACCTTAGTTATACTCGTGAATGATATTCATGGGATGCCTCATGTATCGCCCGATTTAACACAGGCACGATGCTAGACTTCTCACTCCTTCACTGCAGAGATTGTTAGTCTCTTGACTTACCGAGCTTCCATGAAACACTGTTGTTCAACCGCCCGCTATACCCTCCAGATCCACCATTGGTCTCATTGTAGTCTCATAACGGTGGCAAACTTGCCACCCTGAACACATCAAAACTACCTCTTGGCCATCCATAGTCATTAACATCTTGCCCAACTTCACCTTGATCACCGTGTCCACCTGCATAAGAATCATCTTCCCAAAATGATGGAACATGCTTCTTCAGCACTATAGTCCATGATTATAAGTTCACCGCAAGATGAACGATCCCACTTTGATTAATACATCTTCAATCACACCATCAGAATAAGCAAGGGACTCCGTCCGCTAATTGCAATATCACTATGGTGGGTTGTGGTTCACCTAATCTAACAAATTAACAAGACGGGGCATCAATCTAATGCTTGCACCCAAGTCACAAGTGCATAAACTAATTTCTTTGCTCCCGATGACCACTCGGAATAGTAAAGCTCCCCAGATCTTTGAATCTTATTCTCGCACCCAGAACTCCACTCTTCTGGCAAAGAGCCACCAGTCTCAAACTCCATGATCCTTCTTTTTGTTTGCCAGACATCCTTCGATAATTGGCATATTTAACCTCCTACAAAAGCTCCACCAATGGATTATTCATGCACCTATTTCAAAACATCAAGAAATTTCGCATGCTGTGTCCTTCTTCGCTTTTTCATGACCTCAACATAGACCCAATTATAACACTGACAAGGAGCCCGGTGAGACTCCAAGTCGACCCATGGCATTAACATACTTCTAACTCAATCCAATTAAAGTTTTTAATATTTCAACATGATAAACATAGCTACATAATCATGACATAACATAGAAAACGAAATGCACTTCATACATGGCGCTTGGATACTACATAAAGTCTACCTAAGCAAGATGAACGAATCCCACTTTGATTAATACATCTTCAATCACACCATCAGAATAAGCAAGTGAACTATCTAGCTAATTGCAATATCACTATGGTGGGGTGTGGTTCACCTAATTCCAATGTTCAATATGATGCGTATCAATATACACCGTTTTGCACCTAAGTCACATAGCTTCAACTAACTTCTCTCGCTCCCGATGACCACAGAATAGCGAAGCTCCAGATCTTTCAAATCTTCTTGTAATCTTATTCTCGCACCCAGAACTCCTGGCAAGAGCCACAGTCTCAAACTCCATGATCCTTCTTGTTATCCACGACCCCGATAATTGGCATATTCTCGTAGAGCCTCCTACGAAAGCTCCACCAATGGTATATTCACATGCACCTATTTAAAAACATCAAGAAATTTCGCATGTTGTGTCCTTCGCTTTTGTCACGACCAACATAGACCCTGACATAACACAGACAAGGAGTCCCAAGATACTCCAAGTCGAATTCCATGGCACGAACATACATCTATCTCAATACAATAAAGCACTGAACATGATAACATAGCGGAAGTCTATTCATAAAAATTATAATTATGCATAAAAATAAAATATTACAAGATATAGTATCAAAGACTTAACATATTCGATGGGTTGATGGGACAACACCCCTAACTAACCCGATAAGTCTAGAAAACTGAACATAAATAGATAATTAATATCAATCAAGCCACGGGGACGAGCAATCACCAATGGACCGATGCTAACCTGTGAATGAGCTAATGACAAGGCTGGGTATGAAGACGGAGTCTCAGACAAGAAACGATACAACATAGAGTATGCGTCGCACGTGAATGTACCGAGTATGAAAGGTAAGTAAAAAGGACACTTAAAACATGTAAAATTTAAAAAAACTTAAAAATATTAAAAAAATCAAAAAAGATAAAAAAATTAAAAAAATTAAAAAAATTAAAAAAATTAAAAAAATTAAAAAAATTAAAAAAATTAAAAAAATTAACTTGAGCCAAAGTAACATAAACATAACAATGCATAAAAACATGTAGAACAATGGAGGACTCGTCATAACCGACACCATCATGGTGTAGGCCTAACATGATGCCCCAACTATTCACTGAAAGGGCGTAATCATCTCGCATTTCTGCCGTGAAAGGGACGCATTATGTGATATCACGAAAGAGGGGATCCATTAACATTGTAATGTATCAACATGAACCTACTATACGTAGCCATGAGACACGACGTAGTCCTTGAACGCCTAGCTACTCTATTGTGACAATTTCTCCCAAAACATGCATATTAGGCTCGTATGTAAATCATATACATCATTCATGATATTCATGGCAAAATAAATGTTAAAAGTAATCCCCACTTACATACATGTTTATCCTGAATCAAGACCCATTAATCTAGCCAACGTCATAAATCGATCAACTCAAATCCATATCGTAAGTCATAAATCATACTTGAACATGTGGGCATTTTCCATTACTTTAACATGCTTGAAAATACTAATTCACTTTTAAAACATGATATAAACATGGGTAACTTGAAATCATGCTTTTCATCATTAATAAATTGTCATACATGAACATTCATCATAAATCTCAACTTTTATGAACTTCTCATAAATGTGAATTTGAATTTATAAAGCTTGAAACACGATTTTCATGGAAAGCAATGTAAAACTCACATAATTCATAATTCAATAAGAAACTCATTTTCAGTAATACCCATGTAGAGTCTTAGGAATGTATCGTGGTTAAAAACCCCATAGAATCAACATAAGAATTTCTAAGATTTAAAGAGAGATTGAGCATGGGTGTGAACTGATTCACCCATTCATAACCCTACAACCCCGGAAGATCAAAATTCATCACTCCTTGAAAGCCCAATGAAAGATTGAAGAAAAACTTGAAGAATTCAAGCTTTATCACCTCCTAAACACCTTCAATATGCATGCATGTATGTGAATGAGCCTATGGTAGATTTTCCCCTAAACATTGCATTTCAAGCCTTAAACGATGTATTATGGTGTGAAAGACAAATTTTTAGTTACGAGGAGGTTCCTGGCGGAAATACCTGGATCATCAAAGTTCGAAGACTAAGGAACAAGGAAGTAGCTTCATTTAAGTATTATGGAGGAATCAACATGTTATGAGTACGTAGGGAAGCCGAAGAAGACATGATGCATAGATACCCACATTTATTTCCTACCGCCGCCTTGCCTGAGGTATCAGCTTTTTTCCCTAAAACTCTATTTAGTTTTTTATGTTCAATTCATGTGCCCCAGTTTCTTTCATATAAGTGGATGTGTATATGATTCATGAATTTAGTAATAAACATGTAGTTTAAATTGAGTTAGTCATTTCTGGCTATTTTTCACTTAAATGATCAACATTTGAGTATGATGATTGCATTTCTCTATTTTCTCGTTTGTTTTCCCATGTTCGAGGACGAATGTTACCAAGGGGGAGATATCAGAATATCACGGAAGTGCCTAAGGCAAGACCCGCAATTTAAAATGGAAATTGGCAAAATCTAGAATAAATCATCACAAAACGAAAGTCATGTAATGGATCGTTGGTTCCTCCATGATCCGTGAGGAAGTGTCCATGGTGAGGTGCAACAGATCGGGCGGTTTGATTTCATGAGACTTCGTTTGTGGTCGTAGAGATTGATCCTTAGTCTAAGAGGAGGTAACAAGTTGAAGGACGACTTATGGTGGGCAGCAATGGATTGTGGTGAGCAACCGTGGGAAGGGGTAGGAAAATCTCCAATCGAGGAGACGGATGGAAAACTACAACTCGTTCGAAGGAGACACGAGTCATCGTATGGCTCGTTGGAAGGCCTGTGCAGTCGTCAGGGGAAACCAATTGAGGATACAACTAATCGTCAGATGAAGTAACACTCATCCTCGTCGAGTCGCGGTAAGAATTTAAGACCAAGTTTGGGCAGTGGATGCAACGGATGGATACCAAGAGTCGTGATCGTGGTATTACCCATAGGATCCCCCATGGTCACTAAATAGCCACTGCATCTTTTTTTAGAAATTCATTAAGGGTATTTTGTCATTCCTAAGTCCTAGGGTCTCAGTGGTCCGTTGTTTCCCCCGACGACTCCGCACTTGGGCCTTCCCATGGCCATAGGATGACTCGTGTCTCCTTCGAACGAGTCATGGTGTCACGCCCGCCTTGGGGGGTAAGGATCGGCCCCGGTGCCCTAGTAGGACCTGGACTGCTAACCGGTGAGCCTAAGCATATCCGGTGCCCGCGCCTCTATCTTAGATTTCTAGAAACAATCTGGCTATATAACGTGTCGGGAATACAGCCTTCCTGGCCGACCGGCCTATAGCCACCCGTATACAACATCACCAACTGTAATCCCCATATCTCAAAGTGGAACCTATGCAGGCCATTGCGGCCACCATGCCGTCTACCATCTCGTGACTCAACATAAGAAATATTGTATATCTACGTGACCGGCAAGGTACCACTACTATCGCATCATGGCCCCACACCTACTAACATAATTAATAAAGCTAAACAAAGCCTAAACACAACGCACTAAGTGATCATCATCACTTCTGGGCAAAAATATCATGCCCGTGATACGCTTTTACAACTTAAATTAGCTCAGTTGTCTAAATGTGAAGATATGTGCTAACTAACATGATTAGCCTTTGTTTTGTAGGTTTTGATGACTTTTGCGAGCCAATCCATGAGTTGGGGTGAAGGAGGCTAGAGACTAATCAACACGCGAACGTCTAAGAAGGGAGGGAGTCTAAAACAGCCCACTTGCGCGTCTACAACGTGCCACGGCAGTGCTGCCCAAAATAGCCCACCGCGCGTTGGCAACGGCTACCTGCAAAGGTGGCTGCAATGCATCAAGAGGATGCAATGCGTTGCCCAAGCAAAATGCGCTCAATTTTGTTCGTGCCAATGAGCTATAGGTGCCGAGCAATTTCTAATGATTTCAGTAGCATGAGGCCCTGCCCGTTTGAGGCTCGATATCCCGTGATCACGGAGCCCACTATAAAGCACCAATCACGCATTTCTCATCACTATAACAGGACCTTGGTCGTAATCATTTTAGTCAATGATTTATTTGAAACTGCCTGTAGTTTAAGGAGAGTAGAGAACTATTCCAGGTTTAATAATTCCCATCTATTAAACTTTTGTAAAATACAAAGAAGCTTAACAGTGAGAGAGGTGACATGTATCACTTACAAAATGTTTAGAACCTTCTCTGGTTGAATGGACGTTATTGTGATTTACGATACAATTTAAATTAAAGCGACATTGTTATTTTCGTCTCTGCATTCCTCGGGATTTGTTGGTTGTTTTTATTATTGATCACCATGAGAGCATATTGTTAGCTCGGGGTAATAGCTTCGAGAAGGCATTACCTAGGTCGACATGAGAATGTGAGGAGCATGATTGTAATCTCGGGAGAGATTCTTGCTTGATAGAAATATATACCTAACACCGTGCTTGGTTGACACACCTACAGAAAGACCAACTTGGGATGTCACATCACCACTCGAAGTAGTTGTGAGGCTAAGTTGAGTTAAATGGTTAGACGTACGAAAGTCCCTAATCGTTTCCCCCGAAACCACAAACATAATTGATTGCCCGCGACTAGAAAATTAAACTCCTCGCTCACAATGATGCAATGAGGCTAGATTTTCGTGTTTAGAGGTTTGAAAGACCATGAACATGCACTTAATTATGTGAAATAACAATTGGATAGTTCCATGCTTATTCCATTGCAAATCGTAGGCTCGCATGATTATCCGGTTTTAACTCTATGTTGCTCCTAGGTAATTTTTGCACATTCCGTTGACCCAAACTAGACTTAATTAATCTTAATCGAAAAATGTCTATCACCAACACTTTATTATTTAAGATCACACTAGAAATGGATAGTTAGAGGAATGGGTCCAGCCCCTCATGGTTCGACAATCCTGGCTTCTTAAAAAGAGCCACTATATTACTTGCACGACCTCGTACACTTGGGGACGCGCTCGATGTGTAAAAGAGCCGTCAAAATTATCGCACTCGATGCGGCTACGTCAAGTTTTTGAGCCGTTGTCGGACTCCTGGGCGGGCTTGGGGATAATTTATCTATTTGTGTGATTTTTGAATTTCCTTAAGTGTTGAGAAACTTGGTCTAGTCTTGCCTATTTGCAGTGACAAAGGTTCCGCCAGCCGGTTGAAACAGAGCTTGTGGAACCGTTGATCGAACTGTGAATCGCCAAATCCACCGTAGCGAGAGTAGCTTCTAGAAAGCAAAAGTCAAGAGAATTCAAGAAAAGGTACAACAACAACCACCCGGGCAAGCACAGCTTGTCATTGGAAGAAACGGGCAAAGAAGACCCGCTCGCAAGGGAAAATCCCACTAGCGACGAATGTGACCTCTAGTATCCGTAAACCGAGCCCTGGAGGGAACTTTGAGCTTAAACAATATGGTGCAAACATACATTCTAGTGGTCGCCCACCGGAATGGCTCATGAGGACCGCAAGAAGACTACGTAGCTTTCTTTGAGATAAGGACACGCTTGTCCCCACCGACGTGTCCATAGACATGTCCCATTGACCTCTTCCCGTTTTCATTGCTGGGAGAGGCGAAAAATGGTCAAGGCCGAGCCACCGAACTCCATAACTTCAAGGAATGACTTACAAGAAGTTCCTTTATCGATTCTTTCTTCAGCAAGACTCGCAGTGTCATGTGTTGAGATACTCGCTTTCGCTAAGTCTGATGAGAACTTGTATATGGCTTCGGGGAAAGATTCAAGTCATTGTTGAGACCGCCCCCATCATCAAGAATCAAATGAAGTTAGTCGCCCACTTTGTAGAAGTCTAGACCCACATACAAAAATGGTTACTAGACTATGCATCGGGTAGGCAAGCACTCGAGAAGACATATGATGAGTTGTACACTTTGTTGAATAGAATTGCACAAGGAAATCCAGAGTGGCACAAATGAGTCATCAAGACGGCAGAAAGAAGATCGTATGATTGTGATTCAGATGATTTGAATGCCTTGCGCATGCTTAGCTTCGAACAACATCAAATGTTGACTCCGCCTAATAAACCGAGTACGCACCAACACCAGTACAAAGTTAATGCAGCTTCAAGAAGCTCCTAGTTGGTGTGAAATTTGTGTAATAATGGGCACAATGCGAATCTGTGGAGAAATCCGAATCGCTCAATTTTGTGGTTGGGAATGTGCAAAGGAATCAAATTTGGGAACAACTCCAACAGTAATTATGGCTACCCGAATTCTTCTGGGGTGGAAACCAAAAGCAGAATTTTATGCAACCTCAACAACATCGCACGTTGCACAGGGCAGATGATGGGCATAGTAGCAAAACTACATGAGTGAAACACCGCAAAAAATCATGGAGACCTAGATTCAATTAGCAAAGAATCAAAGGATGGCAAATGTACTTAATGAATCACAAGTAGCCACCCGCAATCTTGAAAAACAAGTGGGTCAAATAGTAAATGCTTCAAAACATAAGGCCGCAAGGGGATTACCAAGCGATGCATCCTAACCCCATCAATGCCATCACTTAGAAGTTTTAAGACAAAGCATTGATGCAAGGCTTCAAAGAGCCGAGAAAATGGTGCAGCCGTAGTTGGAAGCACCGGTGACCATCCACCGATATTGGAGAACATCGAGGCCGGGGCAACAAGATGCGAACTCATCGTTACCAAAGACAAGACACCACCACCATTCCCTCGCAGATTCGTAAAGAGCAAGGAGGAGGAATGTTTTCAAAAGTTCTTTGCGAGTTTCAAAGAACTTCATATAAATTTGCCTCTTGTTGATATCTTGAGGGAATGCCTGGCATGCTAAATACTTGAAGAACGTGATGGCGAACAAAGTTAGATTGGGGATATCCAGATCAGAGCACCGATCGAGGAGTGCAAACAGGCATTGAGCAAAATGCCAAAGAAGCTCAAAGACCGGGAGTTTTACCCTCTCTATACAAATTGGTAAAGCCGAGGTGCTACGAGCTTTGTGAGACTTAGGGGCAGCAGTTAACCTAATACCCCTGTCCCTATTCAACACCTTTGGGGTTGAGAAGACCGAGACCAACAAGGTTGATGCTGGGTACCGGCCTGACAAGTCGTGAGTGACACCTCGATGGACCACAGAGGACCTTCATCAAAGAAAATTCATTATACCCGCGATTTTATTGCTTTTTAGATTTTCGTTGATGACCAAAATTCCTGTCTGGGACGGCCATTCTACACCGGAGAGCCGTGATCGACTTAAAAGAAGGACCTCAAAATGAGGGTCGAGATGAAGAAGAAACCTTCCGTGTCTACCAAGAAATAAACCCATACGCACACTACAAAAACCTTTGTCAAGTTAGTGTGTTGGCAGAGGATGAGGCAGGGGTGGAGGATTCCATTGTGCACAGCCAAAGGCAATGTTAAGTGTTCAAACCCCAATCTCGATAAAGGGCTTCAAAGTGAGAAGAAGTTGGAGAAAGGGAGGAACAGAGGAGGTCAAGCTCTTAAACAAAGAAAAGAAAGTGAGATGGCTCTAAAGAGAACCTGTGCATGCAGAGGTCTTGAAAAGGACAAATTCACGTCTCTGGGCCACGACGTAAAATAAGGCGCCGCTTGGGAGGCAACCCAAGGGTACCTCTCGTACAATTTGTAATTTTGATTTATTTTTGATTTTGTTATTTTCGATTTTTTGTTTGTGTTTTTGGTGGAAAGTTAGGCACAAAGTGAGTGGAAGTCCAGGCACTGAAGAGGAAGCTAGTGTAAGCACAAGAAGAGGAAAAGTGTGGGGTCATACACCCACCAGGTAAAAGCCGAGGAAAACATGTTATTAGCTAGTGCCTAAAGTGCTCATGAGTATATCTCACCCTCTTTGAAAAGTTAATTTGATGCTATGAGTGGACAAGGTACATTTAAGGTGGGGTGAGGGAAATTTCAAGGAAATTTAAAAAATTGTGCTTAACAAGTTTTTCGTGAGATGTAATTCGGGTGAAAATTGAAAAATTTGAAACAACTTTGTGAGTCACACTCATCACCCGTATGCTTTTTTCTTTTCGCTCTTTTCCGATGTGGGATTTTTGAACCGAAGAATAAATTTTTATTTATTTTTATTTATTTGATTTTTTTATTTTTATTTGTCCGTATATAATGTTTAGTCATAGTTAGACCTAAGCTCGACGATGGATGGATGACGACCGTCTGAGGAAAATTAGTCGATAGATGCCTAAGCTTGAAACCGTAACTAATGGGTGCTTGATGTTCTTGTTATGTGCTAGATATGATGGTAAGATGCAAGTATGTGTAGTGTTGAAGCATGCAAGGGTATAACTTTGTTTGAGACACTTAGGCTCTTGAATTTGACTCAATATAATTGAAGCTAATATTTGAATTTTGTAGACAATTGAGTAAGAGTTCATTAATGTGTTCTGAATTGAGCATGTTATGAGTGTAAGGGCTTTGTTATTCATGCTATCGTGGATTGTCTAGAACTCTGCCTTAAAGGTGTGGGTATAAACGAAATGAAGGATGTGAATTGTAGAGATGATTTAGCCTCTTCTTTGAATTAACCTAATTTTTATCCTCACATCTACCTTGGAAAAATTAACTTCGGTTAACAGCCTGGAGCCTATTTTTCCTGATAGCTACAACATGTTTTTAACTCTTTTCTTTCATTAACCTTGAAATTGACCCAAAGCTCCTAAGCGCTTGAAGAAGAAAAAATTGAAAGAGTAAAGGAGTGAGAGGAATGAAAAGAAATGAAAAGTTGCAAGTTGTAGAAGTTGAGAAAGGACAAAGGTGCACTTGTGTGAAAGTGGTTGATCATTATTAAGGAGTAAGAAAAGAAAGTAATGAAAATTATTTATGAGCTCCTTACTAATAAGCCAAAAGTGACTAAATAAAGGGGAAAAAGAGGAAAAGAAAATATCAAGGAGAAAAAGGTGAAGTAAGGGAAGTAGTTCGTAATGATGCGGATGTAGTGAAAGCGCTAGAAAGATAGTCACTATTACCGCCATAATAGTACCCAATCTGCACTGAGTTACATTACAACCTAAAAAGTCCTACTTGATCTTACATTCATACATCCTCAAATTAGTGGAGTAAAACACTAAGGGCAAGCTTACGGGTCATGACATGATGCATGTGAATTCTTTGTGAGAGTGAGTGTAATTTTATCCATGTACCCACACATGTTGTGATGTAAAAATTGTTTTTGCGTGGTAGATCGTAACTTTCTTTTCCGTGAGGGCACATGTTTAATGAAGGATAAAATCTTATTTCTTAATCAATTGAGTTGCACGAGCTTGCGAAGATTGAGAGTCGATTCTCAGGTTACAGTCTTAACATAGTTGTATTTCATAGCATGTTCTATTTTAAGCTTGTATCTTACGTAATCATTATAGCCGTAACTCAATTATCTTGCTAAATTAGTTATGTGGGAGTCCCCATATGCATGATATGTAAAAGGTTGTTCGAGGACGAACAAGGCTTCAAGTGTGGGGTAGTAATCACGGGCAAAAATATCATGCCCGTGATACGCTTAACAACTTAAATTAGTCGTTTTCTGCTATTTAATACATTTTCATGTGATTTTATATAAATGTGAAGATATGTATAACCAATATGATTAGCCTTTGTTTTGTAGGTTTTGATGACTTTTGGAGGAGCTAATCCACGAAGCTATGAAGTAGAGGCCTGGAGACGGAATCAACACGCGAACTGTCGCGAAGGAGGAGGCCCAAATAGCTCACCTGCTTCTAAGCAACGTGCCACGCAGGCAGGCTGCCCAAAACAGCCCACCTGCAGACGCAACGTGCCACCTACAGGATGGCTGCGCGACCAAGAGGATGCACCGCGCGCCCCCAAGCAAATGTGCCACTGCCAACGCTACAGGCCGCCGAGGCCAATTTTCGGGGTGATTTCCATGAGCTTTCGCGATGCCTCCGTGTCACGGAGGCAAAGGTTCGAGATACACTCCGTGACATGGAGCCGTTCCACGACAGCCAAATTATGCAGGTTCTCCATTTACTATAAATAGGACCCTTAGCTCCTAATTCCATTTGGTCACGATTTTATTTTGGAAACTTCCTAGGAGTGAAGGGAGAAGTGGAGAACTCATCTAGTAGTTTGTCAAATTCCCCTTCTCATCTACCAAATTCTTGTAAGTATAGTTTAATAAGAGAGTAGAGTAGATTAGTATTAGTATTACTAACACGAATGGTTAGAACCTTCCTTAGCTAGTTATTGATTATGATTGTGATTTTAAGATATTGTTTTAGAATTAAGTTATTGATTGTTATTATCGTCTTGCATTCTGATTTTTACTGTTTTTATGATTGATCAACATGAGAGCATATTTGTTAGCTTGGGTATAAATTTCGAGAAGGCATTACCTAGGTCGTGACATGAGAATGTGAGGAGCATGATTGTAATCTCAGAGAAATTCCTGTTTGGATAGAAATATACCTAACACCGTGCTTGGTTGACACACTAAGCTATGAAAGACCAACTTGGGATGTCACATCACCACCAAGAAGTATCATGAGGCTAAGTTGAGTTAAAATGGTTAATGCATTTAAAGTCCCTAATCGTTTCGCGCAAACCAAAACATAATTGATTGCCTCGCGATTAGAAAATTAAACTCTCGGCCACAATGATGCAATGAGGCTAGATTGCCGTGTTAAGAGGCTCCAAAGAACATGAACATGCAATTCCAGTTATGTGAAATAACAATTGGATAGTTCCATTCTTATTCCATTGCAAATCGAAGGTCCGCATGATTATCTGGTTTTAACTCTATGTTGCTCCTAGGTAATTTAAGAATATTTCGTTGACCCAAACTTAGACTTAATTAATCTTAATCGAAAATACCTATCACCAACACCAGTTATTTAAGATCACACTAGAAATGGATAGTTAGAGGAATGGGTCTAGTCCCCGTGGGTTCGACAATTATTTCAAAAGAGCTACTATATTGTTTGCACGACCGTACACTTGCGCCGATGAAAAAGAGTCGTCAAATTATTGGCACTCGATGCGGCTACGTCCACACCCGCCTCACCCAACCGACACAACTAACCACAAAGGAGATGCATATATACAATCGCAAGCCTCATGAGTACCGATATAATGGCTCTGGGACAGGCCCCGACCTACCCATACCGCACAACAAAAGAAAATGAACTACACTCTGAATATCAAGCTCCGGATGACAGGAGCTGATGACCATAGCTGGCTAGAATCACGAGGATCGCCTCCTCGTCTATGAGTACCTGCAGGCAAGTAATGCAGTGCCCCAATGGGCGTCAGTACCACTGGTACTGAGTATGTAAAGCAACTGAATACAGCTGAATACAAATAACATAACTAGCAATTCTGAATAGCAGGAGATAACTGAATTTGTAAGAACTGATATGAACTGAATCAAAGCTCGTGATGTGTATGTGAGCGTACCAGACGCGACTTTACCGTCTATTAACTAATATATAAAGACATAACACACATATATATATATATATAGCAAAAATCAATACCAACCCCATAAGACTGATGGTGCCAAGCAAGGTAAACAATCTATATACCCCTACTCGGGTCAAAACCAACCAAAAATAAGTCACTCCACTCATCTGCTAACTACGAGCACCTCTGCCGGCCCCCTGGGTCTCCGTCTCGGGCCATAGCCTCCGATATAAATAACTGTGTCTGATTCTGGAGGACTCCTATACTATATCTGTAACTGTAACTGAATCTGAATCTTTTCCCTGGGCGCATGCGCACAACAGGGTAATCTGTACTGTAATGCTGATCAGCCTGATATGGGGAAATCTTCATCCCATCTTCTTCCAAAACTGGGGACGGCATGCCACTCCTTGGAGTGACGTAAACCCACCCGCTCAGTGGGCGACACAGTTACCAACCCAGGGGCGGCGAGGACGCTCATAAGGGTGCCCTCACGACACAATCAAGTCTCAACAATCAATAAGCACATATATAGCAAGCATGTTTAACTGAAAAATACTTATTTGTATACTGATTTCTTATTCTGAACTCTTTCTGTGTTATATTGATTCTCATACTGCTTTATACTGAATCTGGAATCTTTATCTGACTGCATGGCTAATCTGTAGCC
>JACEIK010008084.1:0-27428 GCA_018107945.1 Datura stramonium
AAAGAAGATCAGATGATATTTCTTGAAAGTGAAACTGATGCCAGATCCAATGAAGCCACAACTGAAGCAAATAGTGTGAGGTTGATGAGTATGTCATTTTAAGACACATTCTGAAAAAGTGGAATATACATAGTCCCTTACCGAATATTTCTCAATCTCAGTTGGAGAAAATCTATAATTTTCCAAACCTCACTCCACAGTAGACTTAGACATTAACATGGCTATACTTTAGGACATACAAAATCTTGATGGACTTACTCTTTTGAGAAGGTTAAGTCCAACAAAATGAAAAGCATAGATCGAAATCCTATTGTATCCAATGATTAACACTATATCTAGGAATATAAGGAATACTAGAATTCAAACTGTCTTTGAAAGGCTCAAAACCCTCACCATTCAATACAATTTTTTTATTAGTTTCCAAGAATCTGTAGTGAGCAAGGATCAAATGACTACTTATATAAGACATTATGGGATGGTTGGCTGCCACTCCTAACATTTACAACAAAATATAGATTTTGGGTTATTCAAATCTTATGGTTGATAGTATAGAAGATATTGTACGCAAGTGTCTTGTAANAGGGCACACCGCTATTTACAGATATCCAATAAAGATCCCTTTGTCAGATACCCTATCTTAAGTTACCAATCTTTCTCCCATCTAACCACTCATAACACCATCGAAAGGGGAGATGTATATAGAAAATGAAACAAAAATCAACAATATATTTCACTCTAATTGTAGAGTCTTCAAGAAACTTTGCACCAACCTTTGGTGGTTCTAACCACGGAGGAGGAAAGAAAAGAGTGAGACTTGTTTATAGACTATATTAAATGTTATCAAGTAATCCAATAATGAGATTCACGGAGGAAGAAGATGATCAATTAGCAATCATTTTCCTTCGAATCATTATAGGTATATTTTCTAGATTTAGGTCATGTTATTGATAGAATTAGAATAGACTTCAGACAAACTATTCCAACTCTAGAAAAGGTTAGGATTGGAGCCTACAATTTGTGACATCTTTTTATAGATTTTGACCAAGAGTAAGATCATAGAAGTGTGTAAGGTAGAAATTTTGTTACTATTTATGACATGCAAATGTAATTGCTTACTTGGATAAAGTTTTCAAACCATAAGTGAAAACTACCCTTGCATCTGTTTGGATAAATTTATGTGATTTCAAATGACACTAATTTGAGTGGGATGTTCTTTGTAAGATTGTAGAGCCCATAGACATTCCTATAATCACTGATACAGCTACACTCTCAAATACTAGACCTACAATTTTTAAAGTAAAGATTGGGATTGCAATCAAAAAGCCCTTCCTTACTGAAGTTGTGATTAAAATTAGAACGACCTCAAAATAGCTGAAAAAAGATTATACAAAAAGTTGAGTATGAATCTATTCCATAGTACTACAACCATTGTAAGATTCAACGACATTGTGAGTTGAAATGTAGGATGGTACATTCTGAGCTAAGAAAGCACCCGAGTTCTTTGAAATATCGAACAAAGTGACTATGGTATTTAAGAAGCCTCGAAAATAAGAATATTATCGGATATTCTATGTGAATTGATCCCAATAGCCCGAAAGAAGATAAGGGTACCAAAAGAATGAAACAAAAAAGAAAGGACAACCACAATCCATAGAATTGAAACCCAAGAGGATACCTGAGGTTGACAAATAGTTGCAAAAGGGGAAAGGGTAAAACAAAACTAGGAAGCGGTCATTATCTCCTTTGGTAATAGATGAGTAGAAATGGCCTGATCAGACATTAAAATTGATGAAGCAAAAGATAAGATAGTGGTGAAGAATCGTAGGCGAAGTACCAAATCCCACCACCATAAAGGACCACTAACAAGCTTTGAAAAATTGAGTCATCCAGGTTCGGCCCAAAACTCAAAATGAATAAAGCAAACGAATTCCATATAAAAACAATAAGAAGATGACTCAAAAGAAGAACACAAATTGAACAAAATTCTCATATGAAAGGAGATAAAAGGTGAAAAGACATTAAATAGGACAACATAGACACAAATGAGGAAACTAAGTACTGAAAATCTAAATGAATGACAAGAGTTAAGAAATGAAGAAAGGTGGGTGAAACATCTAATTAATTTGGAAAAACCACACGACTTAGATTACTAATATTTAAGATGAAACTAATGTTTTTAAAGTGTCTCAAATATATTGAAGCTCAATAAGAAGTGGAACTACCTCCATATCTTATAGAAAATTCTACTATTACCAATAGCTCTAAAGAAGATCAGATGATATTTCTTGAAAGTGAAAGCGATGCAGTTCAATGAAGCCACAAGTAAGGAAGCAAATAGTGTGAGGTTGATGAGTATGTCATTTTAAGACACATTACGAAAAGTGGAATATACATAGTCCCTTCTTAGAATATTTCTCGATCTCGGTTGGAGAAAATCTATAATTTTCCAAACCTCACTCCACAGTAGACTTAGACATTAACATGGCTATACTTTAGGACATACAAAATCTTGATGGACTTACTCTTTTGAGAAGGTTAAGTCCAACAAAATGAAAAGCATAGATCGAAATCCTATTGTATCCAATGATTAACACTATATCTAGGAATATAAGAATCTTTAAATTCATTGTCTTTGAAAGGCTGAAACCCTCGCCGGTGATACAATTTTTATTAGTTTCCAAAAGATACGTAGTGAGCAGGATCAAATGACTCTTATATAAGACATTATGGGATGGTGGCTGCCCTCTAACATTTACAACAAAATATAGATTTTAGGTTATTCAAATCTTATGGTTGATAGTATAGAAGATATTATGCATAAAGTGTCTTGTAAGTCACTTAAATCAACTCCTCCATTGTTTCGGCATTACTTCTTTATATGCTAAGCGAGAACTTCTCTAAGAAAATCTTTATGGTACAACTTCAAAAATTGTCTAACAGAACTCAAGGACCTTGGGATACATTGGAAGATTTTAATGTCATATTTGATGTTGAAGAAGAAAGTGGCGGTAGTACAAAATAGACAAATTGTTGACTTCACACTTTGCTTGCATACAGTAAACTTGGCTCAAGATATTTTCTTCTACGATCCAATATTTACAGTATAATAATAGAATGGAACTGAAAGTACTATATCAAAAATATTAGGTTCAATATTTTTATAGCTGGCTAGTAGTTTAACGATTTGACACATTTTTGTGACAAGTTTTGCTAAAGCATGCTGGATCATTTCTCCTTCTTATCCACTTTGGTAGCATCTATGAAAAACATGCCAAAAAATTTCAACAAACATTTGGGTTGATCATAATATTTCAAAAAATAAATAAAGTAATATGGAAAATGTATTTAGATAGAAAAACAGTGAATGCTTTTCATCCTAAATTGGAAGCACTACTTCTAGATTGAGCATATGGTGCAACAAAACCTATGTAAACATTTTATGAAGATCAAAAGAGACTACTCCTTTAACAAGCTATTTAGAAACCAACCTTTGTAAACAAACTAACGACATCAATAGAACTATATTGAATAGAGCTAATGTTTAATATATTTAGTACCTAGAAGTGTTTAATTCCATCGAGAGATAAGGCTAAGAGTGAAATGGCTTACAGAAGGGAACACAAATTAAGCCTATCTTTATAGTGTCATAAAAGATAGAAGAAGACTCAACATCAAAAAGATTCAAGATGAACATTTCTAGTAAGTGGATAGGGTAAAAAAGAAATAGTTGAAGTTGTAGTCGAGATACTTTCAAGAGTCTTTAACTACAACCTAGTCATTACTAATTTTAGACACTCAAATTATTTCTCCTACATCATAGATGAAAGAAAATAACTTTCTCCTCTCCTTTCCTACAAAAAATGAGATAAAAGACTAAAATTTTAGATGGACCTTGAAATTACTCAAGTCTAATGATTTAAATTTAAATTGTTTCAAACCTGCTGGCCTATCTTTATTCGGGATATGACTAAGGTTATAAATGCTCTTCTATGATATTGATTTCCAAGATACTTCATGCATATTTGGTTATGGTTCCAAAATACAAATTCTCCTTAACACATCATTGATATAAGACCTATAAGCTTTTTAATGTGATCAACAAAGTTCTAGCCAAGCTTCTTAACTCGGGCGAAAGTAGATTCCTGCGACCTGATCAAAAATAATCAAAGTAGGTTTATAAAAAGGGATGTCAATCTATGAAAGCATCACTTTTTGAACGAGGAATTTTATAGGATATTGGAAAACAAAATAACAAAAGAAATGTGTCTCTTAAATTTAGACATTATCAAAGGCTTATTATAGAATTTCTTGGTCATTTCTCTATGAGATTGTAATAATATTGGGGTTTTTGTAAAAGTGGATGAATATGATGTACAGGCATGTCTTTAGAGCATAACACCCAAAGAGTCTCTAGAGATCGGACTTAGATGAAAACGAAAAACGAGGAAAACTTGCACTGGTCACATAACGAGTCATTGGTATTTCGTCAAATGACTGACAGTGGAATATATGACCATTAAGTGGGAAATGTTGGTAGAGAAACACTTGGAGTTTCGGAAATAACGAGTGGTGAAGTGATTCCTTAAGTGTCATGTGAATCGTTAAGTGGATTCTTCAAGAAAATACCAAAAAGTTAGAAAAAATGGCCAGTGGTAATGGATTAGAATTGTGGTGAAAAAATGGCTGGTGGTAACGGATCGGGGTGATGACCCATCCCGAAGTGACCTAACGGCGAGGGTCGTTGGGTCATCCCATTAGAATTGCAGTGTAATTTTTTACGCTCGGGCTATTAAGTGTTTTAAGTAATTCTAAATTCCTAACTCTAAACTAACTCATTTAAGCTCCTAAAGGGAGTTTTAAGGGTTTTTATTCACCCTAAACCCTCATTACACTCTTAACACTACATTTGAAGATCAAGCTCCTCTTAAGCCAAGATTAGGTTTCTTCGTAAAATTCTTCAATCCTTCTTGAGATTTCAAGAAAATCAAAAGAATCATCTACCCGGTATGTAGGGCTATGAGCGAGGAAATTTCTTCCACCTACGTGACCTTCCCAAAATTAAATTAAAAATGATCGCCTCCCGTACCTAATTTTGAAAATGTACAGGGCTAAACTTGTTAGGGATGAATTGTCTCGTGTTCTTCCGCAAAGAAATCAGTCTCCTTGTAAATTAATATATGTTTATGATTATGACCCCCACATGTCCCTTATCAAAACCCTCATGAATCTCTGGAATTTCAAATCTCAAGTATGAATTTATGAACGTCTAGGGTTTGACCCAAATTGATTGAAAACTCTATGATCCTCGCAGCTGATTTCCAAAGTCTTTTTAAGATTCAAGCTACGAATTATGAACATGATACATTTTTTCTACTAGAGTTCCTCCTTGAACCCATGAATTATAATATATGATGATTTTTATCTCATTATGCATGATTTTTCGGCGTAGAAAATTCAAGTCTATGTATCATAGCCTATCTTAAACATGGCCTGGCAGCTAGCTCACGTATTTAATATGTTATGAATGTCATGATTTAAACTATCCATGCAAACCCATGTTTAATTATTATGATATGAGCACTATATATGTTTTGGAAGTAGTATTTAGCATCAGTAGGTCGGAGGTTCCAGCATATCCGGAGTCTCAGAATTATGTGCCAATATAAACATGATAGGATCACTCAGTGCGAGTGTCTCCCATTACCCTAATGGGACACCCGTAGTGATATCACGCCTCTTCATGATCCTACCTTTGTCAAAAGTATGGACACCCTCCCAATCGGGGTTTCTGAGGTCGGAGCTCCATGTACTCCGCATGGATTATGTTGGGTATAAGAATCTTACATTGTTTCAGTTTCTATATATATATATATATATATATTCATGATCGATCTATGATTTTACAACATGATTATTTGGATAAAACATACGCTTTATGAGGATTTTACTTAGAACTCGGTCATGATCGAGTCTTACATTATAGTTTGCAAATCTTGGGCCTTATTATTTCATTTTATGATTTGAGTCTCATGTTTCATATGAGTTTATTCTCATGATCTCTCTTCCCGGCTTTGTTCTCTTTAGCATGTTTTACTTACTGCGCTTTACTCGGTACATTCAAATGCGGTGCATACTTCTATGCTATATCATTTCATGATATAGTGGGTGACCAATCAACCTCGTCGTTAGTATCGCTCTAGTAGAAATTCCGCTCGGTTCCGCTTGGTTGAGTCCTCATCTTGAATATTTATCGATTATTGATATTTATATTCATTTAGCTTTAGACTTGCTTGAGCTAGTTCTGAAGATATTGTCTCATTTCATCCTTATGGTTAGGCTTTTAAGGAAATATATTAGATGACTCGGCATTGTAGACTTGTTGTCTCTATTTTATGCCCTATGATATATTTAGACTTCCACACTTATGTGGTGCCTGAAGTTTTTTAAAACTTTAAATATGCTCTCTTTCATGCTATGTTTGTACCATGAGTTAGCTTGGAGTCCTTCGTGGTTCTAGATCATTATCGTCGGGATTCACACTCAAATTGTGACAAAGCTGGATATCAGAGCATTAAGTTTAGAGTGGACTTTGTATTAAGTCGCATTAAGTAGAGTCTTTTCTATATAGAGTGTGAAGCGCGTCGCACTTATGGGAAAGAGGAAATTTGTGAAATTTTAAGAAAATTTCCCTTCTTTCATGATCTATGTCATGCGATGGCTGGTCGTCTCCTATCCCTCTAACTTCGTGATATACACATTTATATAAATATGCCTCCCTTTAGTGAAATAGAAGAAGAAATAGCAACGATAATAGACATGCGAATGGCAACGAGGGCGAGCCTCGGCCCGGCCCCACCGGTTCCAAGTGTCCCTTCTCGGATCAGGTGACTCATCTTGAGTTTAGGGATGCCTTTCAAATGTTAGCTCGGGCCATGAAAGCCAGGGTCAACCCCGGTAGGATGTGGCTCATATGAACCAAAATGGGATTAACGCGAGGCGGCTAGGGTGCGAGATTTCATCAGGGGGTGAACCCTTTGAGTTTCATGGGTCAAGGTGGATGAGGACCCATAGGAAGTTTATTGAGAAGGTCCAAAGATATCCGGGTTGTAATGGGTGTTTTAGGAAAGTGCGGAGACTTGACTTTCACAATATTAGTTGAAAGGGAGTTGCTCATATGGTTGCAACAGTGGAAGGAAAGTAGAGTTGGTGGCAACTTTCCGTTGGATTAGGAAAAATTTATTCACGACCTTCTTGGAAAATTCTTTCCCCAAGAGTTTAGGAAGAAAAAGAAACGGGGATTCTTCAACTTGAAGCATAATGACACGGCGACCGAGAATTTATGCCTTAAGTTTACCCGGTAAGATCAAAGTAAGCTCTAGAGATGGTTGCTGATTTGAGGGCTCGTATGAGCAAGTTCATGAATGGGGTTGCGGATTCATTGGTCTAGGAAAGCGGGGCTGCCATGTGATTAGTGATATAGATATCTTCCAACTGATGATATATGCACATAGATAGGCGAAGCGAGATGAGAAAGGGAGAGAGGCCAAAGAGGAGCCAAGGCAGGAAATGTGGTACTCTTGCGAGAAATTGAAAGTGAATCACCCCACAGTCCCTATCGAGAGGTCATCAACCCGGTTCCATAGCCAACCGGTGTTCCATCTAGACCCGGGGGCGATTAAGGAGGTGGAGCATCGGGCTTTAGCTCTCAAGGGAGCATTTTGGGGACGCACATTTCCATCTTGCAAGAAGTGCGATAAGAACCATACAAGTGATGTTTGTAGATTAGGCTGAATGCTTATTTTGCCCAGGTGTGGCAAACCCAGAAATAGGCTCGAGGATTGTCCTTGCGGCCATATATGGTGACGGTAGAGTCGTGCCCGGCCACCACATCGGCCAGTCCACGGCACCACCGCCTCGGCAAGGTGCCTATTCTGAGTGCGGAGGGTGTTTGGGAACGCCCGAATAGGTTCTATGCACTTTTATCATCAAAAACGAGTGCTCACCCAATATGGTCGCTGACTGTATTATAAGTCTTCCATCTTGATGTTTATGCATTATTGAACCCGAGGACACATTATCCTTCATAATTCCTATGTTTCTCAGGTTGGCATTAGTTACGAGAGTATTTCATAACCGCTATAGTCTCCACTTTCTTAGGTGAATGGAGTTTTTAGCTTGATGAATTTGTCAAAAATTTCCTTATCACAATCCTTCCAGAAACTTACCTCTCGGCCGATTTAGTGGGAATTAGATATTATGGCCAGATTTTAATGTTATATTTGGTATGGATTGGTTTCATGCGTATTGCTGTTTTGGTTAATTGTAGGAACATGCAGTGGGGGTTTCGGTTTTCGGGTGAACCGAGTCCTAGCGCGTGGAAGGGTAGTTCAACTATAACTTGTAGGTTGCTTTGTTTCTAGCTTAAGGCCAAAAAATGATTTCAAGGAGTGTGTATACCCATATAGTTTGGAGTAGAGGATTCTACATCAGAGACCCCGACTCTTCGTCCACGATTGCATGTGTGTGAAGGTACAAGAGTGTTCCCGAGATGATCTGCCCGAGTTCCTCTGGCCAAATCAACTTTGGCGTTGACCTTCTCACAGCGAATGCATAACTCACTTATCCATTCCTCACAAAATGACTCCATCCAGAACTAAAGGAGGTTGAAAGAGCAGTTGAAAGATCTTTTTAGTTAAGGTTTTCATCAAGTAAGTCCCGTGGGAATTGCCCGATTCTCTTTATTTGGAAAAGGATAGCTCTCTTAGGATGTGCGTTAATTATTGGCAGGTTGAATAAGGTCACAATCAGAATAAGTATCCTCTCCCAAGGGTGATGATTGTTTGACCAACTTCGAGGTGCTAAGTTCTTTTCAAAAAAAAGATAGACCTCGAATCAGAGAAACAGCATCATTCGAGTTAGGAGAGTGACATCCCTAAAATTGCTTTTAGGAATTGATATAGTCATTATGAGTTTTGTGGTTATGTCTTTTGGGTGAATATCCCGCATATTTCATGGACTTAATGACGAGGGTGTTCAAATAGTATTTGGATATATTCGTCATTGTGTTCATATAGATATCCTCATATACTCTCAGTGAGGAGGATCATGCCGCACATTTGAGATTGTATCTCACTTGGAAACCCTCAAGGACCATCAGTTGTTTTGCTAAATTCAGAAAGTGTGAATTTTTGGCTGAACTTACACTAGAATTCTTGGGTCTTGTGGTGTCTAGTAAGGTGTTTTGTACGGAGATAGACTCTCAAAGATGAGAGGCGGTGAACTAATTAGGCTTGGAGCACATGGAGTCCCAACGATATTAAAAAGCTTTTTGAGTTAGTGGCTACTACAGGGGAGGTTCGTAGAGGAATTTTCATTCATTGCAGCACTGACTAAGTTTACCCCAGAATAAGGTCAAGTTTCAATGATCGAATGTTTGTGAGAAAAGTTTTTAGGAGTTAAAGACTCGACTCACTTTAGCCGTATTGACCATTTTTGTTGGAGGGCATGGATGGTTTCATTGTACTGGCTGTGATGCCTCACCAGGCCCAGACCAATTGTGTGTTAATGTAGCATGGTAAGGTCGTTTCTTATTCTTCTAGACAACTTAATAATCATAAGTAGAATTACCCAATGCATTAACCTAGAATTTAGCGTGATGTGTTTGCCTTAAGATTTGGAGAATTACTTGTATGGGGTGCATATGGATATGTTCACGGACCACCCAAGAGCTAATACGTGTTTACTCGAAGGACACAATTTGCAGCAAAGGGAGATGACTAGAGCTTCTCAAAAGAAAGGACTATGACATGGTGTGCTTTATCATCAGGGCAAGGCGATGTAGTAGTGGATGCTTACTAGTCTCCATGATGTGTCCAGTATGAGAATGGGAGAAAGGATTTGGTGGAGGATGTCCATAGAGCTTGCTCGTTTAGGAGTACGTGTACATATTGATGGATGGTAGTGTTATTATTCCAAATGAGTGAAATGTGGCGAGATTTATGGAAGTTAAGAAAGCAGAGCAAGATGAGGATCCTATCTTGAGTGAAACTAAGGAATGCTATCGAATCGGAGTAGAGGTTCCCAGGGGAGATAGTGTACTCAGATACTAAGATGCATTGCAGCTTGTGTTCGGCTATGGATGACTTGAGAAAATGAACCCTTTGCTTGAGTGAGGCTGAAATGGCTATCGGTACTCGATCCATCCCATGTGTCACTAAGATGTACGTGATACATGGGAAGTCTATTGGTAGCATTCCATGAACGACATAAAAATTTGAATTTATGGCTAAGTGCCACAGTGCCAACAAGTGAAGGTTGAGCATCGGGAACACGAAGTATGCTTTAGGACATCAACATTCCACTTGGATGTGGGAATAGATCAACATAGACTTCATCACTGGGATTGCCTTGTATCGTTGCGGTGTGACTATATACGGGCGATTGTGGATGGGATTGTTGACTTAGCATATTTTCTTACCGGTCAAAACATAGATTCAATTGAGGATTATTCTAGACTATACATTCTAGAATTAGTTTTGTTTCATGGAGTTCCCTTGTCCATTATCTCAGATAGGTGTACTCGGTTCACCTTTCGGTTGTAGGGATAGTTGAGAGGGGCCTTGGTACATAGATGAAGCTTATACAACCTTTCACCCACGCTGCTAGATGGTCAAGCAGGAGTGGACTATTCGAGACTCTAGAAGATATATTGAGAGCTTGCGTAATTGATTTCAAGGTAGTTGGGATGATCACTTACCTCTCATTGAGTTTGCTTATAATAATAGTTATCACTCCAACATTTATATGGCTCCATTTGAAGCTATTTATTGTGGTGGAGTGTAGATCCTGTGGATGGTTCAAGGTAGGTGAGGCTACGTTGATAGGGCCAAATTCAGTCATGTGGCTATGGAGAAAGTTCATCTCATCACAGGAGAGGTGAACATAGCTTAGAAGTCGTCAATCTTATGAGGATATTAGGAAGAGAGAGCTTGAGTTCAAGGTTGATGTTTGGGTATTTCTAAAGGTGTCTCCTATAAAGAGAGTTATGAGAGTTGTGAGGAAGCTTCATCCCCAATATGTTGGTCATATAGGATTTTGGCGAGTTGGCAAGGTGGCATATGAGTTGGAGCTACCGGCGAAATTATCTTAGGTACATCGATTTTAAAGTAGCCTTCGGTGAGAAGAAGTGCATTGGCGACCCGGCTTTTAGTCGTTCTAGTAGAGAGCATTAGGATGAGATAGCCGCCTATGAGAAGGTTCGGTTGAGAGATCACTTTTTATATCTTGTTCGGAAGTTGAGGAAAAAAGAAAGTACCTTGATAGAAGGTTTTGTGGAGAAATCAACTTGTTGAGGGTGCTACATGGGAAGCTAGAAATAGATATGATGGCTAGATACCCACATCTTTTCCTTTACTTGGATTCTAACATGGTACCGATTTCCTCCTTACTACTACGTTCGAGTTTCATGTCGAGTTCATGTATCTCGGTTCCTTTCATTTCATGGTATGCATGTATTTCATGAATTTAGTTTAGTCGTGTATCCCAATGGAGTGAGTCCCTTTGTTGGTTTTGACTATGAATTGTAAGTTTTTAGGATTGTAGTTCCTTCTCTAGCCTTCCGGTATGCTTATCTACATTTGAGGACAAGATGTTTCGAGGGGAATAACGTAACACACTAGAGTCCTAAGAATAGATCGAGGATTGAAATGAAGAAAATATAAGAAAAAGCTTGCAGCGAGTCAAACGAGTCACTTCGGTGACTCATCAAATGTTTGACGGGTCGATATGTGACCTATTAAGTAGTAGGCAATATTGGTGAAAACTTGGGTTTCAGAGTCATAAAGGGAAAGTGAAGAGTGAAGTGATCTATTAAGTGTCATGACGAATCAATAAGTGGAGGCGTCAAGACCCAGGAAAGTTGGAAAAAATGGCAGTGTGGTAACGGATCGGGGTGACGACCCAATCAGCGGCCTAGCAGATTGCGTCGGGTCATCATTTAGGATTGCCTGGAGTGTAATTTTTTGAGGCGGGTTATTAAGAATTGTTTTCATAATTCCTAAGTTCCTAACTCCTAAACAAAGTCATTTTTGTAAAAACATAAAGGGTGTTTTAAAGTTTATTCATTCTAAACCCTCATTCTACTCTTAACACTCCATTTGAAGAAGATCAAATCTTCTCAAGCCAAGATTAGGGTTCTTAAATCAAATTCGTCAAATCCTTCTTAGGCTTTTTAAAGGGAAAATCGAGAATCATCTACCCGGTATGTAGGGCTATGAGCGAGGGATTTTTTCCACCTCATTCACTTTCCCAAGTTGAACCATGACCACCCACCTTCCATGCCTAATTTTTAAAATCTAGAAATTTGAACTTGTTAAGGGATGGTGCTCTGTGTTCTTCCATGAAATCAATCTCCATTTAAATCATTATGTTTCTATGATTATGACTAAAAAGCTGTCCTTATAAAAATCCTCATGAATCTATAAATTTCAAGAAGTCTCGTCATGAATTTATGAACTTCCAATGTTTGACTTATGATGATTTTGGCTAAAAATGTCACGCTTTATGAGGATTTTACTTCTAAGCTTCGATCTCAATCGATCTTATAACATGATTTCCCATTTTGGGCCTTTCAGTGTTTTTTATATTGAGTCACATATTTTATACGAGGATTTATACTCATAATCTCTCGCACTATTTTACTAACTGTTTTACTCTACATAATCGTATGTTCAAAAATGCGACAACATACTTTTACCCTGCTATATCATTTCATGATATAGGTTGGGTGACTTGATCTCGGCCTCGTCGTTAGCTCGCTCTTGCGGTGCCGCTTAGTTCCAGCTTGGGTTAGTCCATCTTCTAAGGGCGTGTCGGTGATGATGATGTTATGTTCATTTTAGTTTCGAGACTTAACTTGAGCTGATTGAGATGTCATTTGTCCACTTGACTCATCATATGGTTGGAGGCTTTCGAGAAATATATTAGATGACTCGGCTATTGTAGACTTGTTGTCTCTATTTTATGCCCTATGATATATTTTAGACTTCCACTTCAGCCAATTGCTTTCAGTTTATTAAGCTTTAAATATGCTCTCTTTCGTACTTTACTTGCTATGTATTTACCCCGCATGAGTTGCTTTGAAGCTCTTGCATTGGTTCCAGTCCCGTGTAAATAAATTGCGCTTGGGTGGCTACAACATTATCAAGCTGGTACTCCTAGGTGGTTAATGGATCTGAACAAATTTTTCAACAAATTTTGATAAGACAAGATGATTTCATATCACCTTTTCTTTATCGTATATTTAACTCTTTAGAAAAACTTAGTAATCCACATCTACAGCATGAAAAATTTTCTCGGCTTTCATATAAACAATAATAAAGGCCCAAAGATAAATCATTTGTCAAAATATTTCGGGGCAAATGATTGACAAACAGAAGTGTATCTTGATCATATCATACGTTAAAGATGACTTTATTAAAATAATAGAACAAATCACTAGTATTGAGAAAAAACCTTTTCATATTAAGTACATAGACTTCCCTCTGTACATTAGGAGGATGAAAATCTCCATCTTCTTTAAGAAGGTAAGGTCTTGAACCAAAGATCGGTGACCGCGTCAAAATATTTGTCCATTGGTGAAAAGTTATTTTTGTAAGGAATGTTCTTATAGTCCTTCATACTTATATGCTAAATTCTATACACCCCAATTATCAAATCTTCTTGGGGTGGTGCCACTAAGAAAGGAAGAACCTTGGGCCTTATTGGATAAGCTTTGTTTAGCTTACTCATAAAATGGTGCAAAAATGGGAACAATTCAAGATATTTTGTCTGTCTTTTTCTGCTAAATAATTGTGGTGTCATAGTAAGTTTCTTCTACAAGAGTTGTTGATGAAAAAATTCTACCATTGATCTCATTGTGTTTAAAGGGCCACTTGGAAAACCTCGATCTTTGAAAGCTATGAGAAAAATTAAAGTCAGAGTGGATGAATATATCGTTTAGAGGATAGGAATGGAAATCTCACTAGTATTATAACTTAGCCACCAGGTCTTTTGTGGAAATCATTACACGATGAAAGTAGACGTAAAATACTAAAGTTTATGAAGGCTTCAAGAATGGCAAATAGAGCTGGCAGAAATAGGGTCATCACATTCCTAGTGATGAGTTCTTTTATATCGACAATATGAAGATATTCAATTGAGAAAATATTTCCTAACTTCCAAGCATATTTTCTCTGAATAACAGGACTTATTTACTATTCTTGTTTGATAATTTGCTTACATAGACAAAGAAAATAGAAAAAGTGGATAAATTCTAAAACATGGCACAAGAATATTCCTTTCAAATTTGAACTCATTATTTGGAGATCTTTAAGGACTAAGATTGTAACACCTAGGATCTTGAATTGGTATTTCGTTAGAAATTAAAGAGGTTTAAGGTCTGTTGGGGAATTCACAGTCGATTCCATGGATATCATTAAGGACGGCCTATCAAATGAACTATGAGTCTGCTTTTGAACTTTGATCCTCCCATAACTTCCACATATGATTCGAAGATACATTTTGTCCGGAAGTACAGCTGTCCTCGATCCTTGAAGAGATTCGAGACTTTCCCCTTTTTAGAGAAAGTTTCATGGCTCGATCGGCGGACCATTGTCTAGAAGAGGAAAACCTATGCTGTTATCCATGGACAATGATCAGAGAGTTGGCCACCTTTCCTCAAGAATTCCATGTCATCTTAGTTGATGATCCATCCCGTCAATCGCGGAAAGACTTTAGGAATTTTGCCCAGGACGTAGAATAAACGGGGACGGGCTTGTGATAGTTTGTCATCAAAGGATGGTTCATCAGGATTTCGTCAAGTCTATTAGTTTTCCTCGAGTTTTCCAAAGATCAATGGACGGGCCATCGTGAAGGATGGCTTAGTCTCCCCACCCATTGACTTCTATATTCTAGCTAAATATATCCCAGAATTGATTTTAAGTATTTTTCAAGAGTCAAACAAAAACTCTCTCTTAACCTAGACAACGTTATAATTTTTCCAAAGGCTAGGTAAGTCCTCTTCATTCAATTGAATTAGCAATTCTAAATCTAGTATATAATGCCTTTCTTGATGTGAAACCCTATTCATTGAAGGAACTAATTTTTTTAAGGTCTCGATTGGATTTTCTAGATTCTCCATTCAAGATTAGAGTGTTTGCGGTATGTAAGACTATTCATAGTGAGAACTCTATTCTTTTTCTCCTCCCCACCCATCTCTAGTTTAGTTTCAAGAAGTTAAGAGCTAGAATTTTACCCAAGTTTGTGAATTTGGTCTTTTCCTATAATTTGAGTTATACATTGTTGTTTCGTTAATATACATGTTTTTATCTCTATTTCTCATGATTATTGAGTTCTATCCCATGAACCCTTATTTTTATCAAAAGACGTATTTTTAAAAGCTTGTAAGAGTAGACATATGCATTATTTTCTGCATCACTTTTTGAAATCGAGAGAGATTTTAAAAATGAGTTTTAGTCAATCATCATTAGTTCCAACATATGATTTTCTAAAAGAAAATAGAAAATAAAAATTATTTTGAAATAGAGTTTTAAGCATAGAACCTCACCAACATAATGTAGTTTTTGAGCATAGGGGCTCCCACTTATCACGGTTAATTTTGAGCATAAGGCTCACTAGAGTAATATATCTATCTTGATTTTAGGCTGGAAGGAAACCTGAGATGTTGCGATTGCAGAAAAGTGAATAGGCACTTATATTTCTATGAGCACGGTTTTAGGAGGATTATTTAACCTTTGAAGATGGATAAGGGGTTTAGATAACCAGAAACCCCAGCTCATGCGCGGCAGGCTAGGATCGCCATTTGTTGATGCGACTACTCGAAGCCCACGATATGGTCTTAGTATGGATCCACGGAGTTTATTTCATCCTACTGCCACGACAAGGTTACGGAGGCAGCTCCAGCAGGGAAGAGGTTGGACATGCTCATTTTTATGGTGTTTGTTGGTTAAGGGAAACTCAGCCTAAAGAAAACTATTAAGTATTTTGAACTTTTTGATGTATAGTTTTCAGTTGCCTTATTTCACGGCGTATTTATACTTGTGTTCATTGCATCACTCGAAACATTTAGTTTTATTCATTTTATTCTTTAAGTTCAGTATCTTAGTTTATCCTATTATTTCATTCAACTATATTACATGCCATACATTCACACGTACTGAAGTCATTTGGTGATGCATCTTATTACATGATGGGTGATTGCTCCAAATTGTGACGAACGCTTTGTGAGATCTTCTCCATTAGGCTTTGGTGTTGAAACCTTCTTCTTTTGGATGGCTCCATTTTATCTCTTGCTTATTAGTAGCCTTTGGCAGTTCATTAGGTATTTTGTGAGAATCTTGTCCCAGCACCCTATCTTTAGTATTTGAAGGCTTTATAAACTATACATACAATTGATGTTTTTTGATGTTCTTGGAATGTATTTATTTATCCAATTTCACTTATTAAATTTACTTTGTTAAAGATCTTGTAAGACCATTATAGTCATAGTTTTTGCAATTTTTTTTTTGTCTCATTTAGTAGTAAGACAAGCCAAGGGGTTCAACTTCTGGACATTAATGGTTCGAGCCCTGTATGCCAATTTGTAGGCTTCCGGGGGCATGACAAACTTGATATAGAGCTTTAAGGAAGTTTCAAGAGTCTAAGGATGTCTTTAAAGGCACCCAGTAAGAGTCCTTCTTATAAATGTGACACCACACTTATAATAGGGGCCCTTCTGAGTGATCAAAAATACCACTCTTCTTTCATGCTTTCTAGAAATCTGTTCGATAGATTTTAACTCTAAATATTTTCTCCAAACTCGTCCATTCATGTATTTCAGATCGTACACACACACTCCAAAGCGTACCGCTAGTCAAAGGGGCTGCTTGCTAGTACAAGTTTCCTAAAATTCAAACAATGCAACTATTATTTTCCACGGTCTAGGATGTTGACTAAAATTATGGATCACTTGGCGGAGTTAGGAGATGTGAGTGTCGGAAGCTGGAAAAGCTGCGTCTCTAATAATGTGAGTGTTACAGAGGCACCTATTCCTCAACTTTCATGGGCTGGCACTTAAGAGGCAAAGTTTATAGGGAGCTATACGAGATGCTCACTTCGATTGAATTATTACTCAATCGAGGCCATCGGGGGCTCTCATCGCCTACAAGCTCTAATTCTCACGACTCCATCAAGAGTTAAGAGTTTCCTTAAGAATGAGAACTTCGCCCGAATGTTTATGAGGTCTAAGATTGATGAGGACACGAGAACTTTATTGATGAAATTTGAGAAAAGAAAATCTTGAGAGTGATGAACAGCAGAGGAATGAGGATTGAATTTGTTATGACAGGGAGAAATATTGCAAATGTATGGGGTGATCAGTGGGACCAAAGTCGTGGTGAGAATGCACCTCGACAGTCTGGGAAGTGATTTCGAGGAGATGCATTCTTAGTCATTTCTTTCCTCGAGAGAGTTGAGAGGTAAAGGTAGAGTAGTTCGTGAACTTGAAACGAGGCACCATGAGCATGAAAGAATATGGTCTCAAGTTCACTCCAACTATCACAACTATGCTACGAAAATGAGTAGCCGAGACATGAGAGCTAGGATGAGGAATTTTTATATGGTTGGGTTAAGCATGTGAGGAAGAAGTGTAAGGGTACACTATTGATCAATGATATGGATATCTCCAAACTAATATTTGTACACCTACTACAACTAGAGAAATATAGAAGCAGAGATAGGGAGGAACATTAGAGTAAAAGGAAAAGTCGGCGGGTCAGAGACTACTCAATGGGAATGGCTAACGGAGTCCGCTTCTTTCGGAAGGTCCTTTGAGCCACACCCATCAGCTGCTAGTCCACCACTGCGGGGGAGGAAATAGAGGCGTCAAAGATTTTAGAAACGATTGGAATTTGAGGCTCGAGTTCTCAGAAATGTAGGGTAGTATAACTTAGGGAACCTCTCGACACCCATCTTGGGCAGGGTGTGGCGAGCCACTTGAGAAAGTGTCGTTTGGTAGAGATGGAAAACATGGTGTGGCTAACGGGGCCACTTCTGAGTATTATTCAAATGCACTGAGAGCGACAATGGGGAGCAAAGAGCCCAATCTACCGCTTTAGCTAGCGAGGTTATCCAAAAGGGAGCACTACTTGAGGGGGCAATGAGTCGAGATCATTTGTATGCCTTGTATGATATGGGAAGTAGGAGAACTCCCAGGATATTGTCCTTTGGTATGTTAAAGTATGCTGGCGCTGTTGACACATTACTTGATTTGGGTGCTACTTTATCCTTCATGACTCCTTATGTATCTATAAGTTCAAGGTAAACTCCCTAACAAATTTTAGAGCCTTTTAGTTGTTTCTACTTTCTGATCGGTAAGATTGAGGAACATAGCAAAGAGAGTCTGATTGCACTTATTTCAATCGATTATAAAGATACCACATCGAAATTGATTGAGTTAGACATGGTATATTTTGATGTTATTAGGCACATGTATTAGTTATACCCTCTGTTATGCCTTCATTCAATTATAGGACGAGAAGTAGCTAGTTTTCAAAAGGCTGAGCAGAATTCTTGGTAGGAAGGTAGTCCTACTGCAACCACACAAGTCATTTCATTTCATACCTTATGGCTAGAAAGTTAATTTCAAAGAGGTGTGTCAATCACTTAGTCAGAGTTAGAGACACCACCCGTGATGATCGAGTTCAGTAGTGAATAAGTTTTCAAAGGTCTTTCTAGATGATCTTCCCGAGGAGTTCCCTCTAGATAGGAAAATAGACTTTGAAATAGATGTCCTTTCTAACACTTAGCCTATCTCTATTCTTCCATATATAATGGATCAGCGAGTTAAAAAGTAGAAAAGCAGTTAAGAGATCTTCTTGATAAAGGTTTCATTCACCACGGTGTTTCACCTTGGGGTGCTCAGTTCTCTTCATGTGTAAAAGGATGGTAAACTCATAATATTATTGTTGATTACCACCACTTGAACAAATTCATCATCCAGAATAGCGCCTCTAAAATTGATGACTTATTTGAACAACTTCAAGATGCCACTTGTTTCTCTAAGATAGACGTCGGATCGAGGCTATAATCGGTTGAAAGTTAAAAAAAAGTGACATAACAAAGAATGTTTTAGAACTCATATGGTCATTAAGGTTCTTTTATGTCCCTTTATGAATTTATGAGTACATATTACTCCTAGACTTCAGCAACTATTTGATGAAGTCAAGTAGTCCAAAAGGACGAAGCCGTCCTATCGATTATGGAAAAGATTAAAAGACTTTTTCCCTATTTTAAGAAGAAAGTTCTATGGCTCAATTGATGGACCGTTGTCGAGCAGCGACTCATCCTGGCAGTAATGGAAAATATTTAGGGAATTTGGCCTCTTTCAGGGAGAATTACATGGGCAGTCCATGGAGCCTGTAATATAACGGTCCATCCTATCAATCATGGAAAGACTTTAGAGATTTTCTGGATGCGAGAGAGGAAAAAGGGCCAGACGATCGATTGTACATCCGTCTAGAAGGATGGCAACCCATGCCATACATTAAAGTCCATCGGTTTTCCCTATAAGTTTTTGACAGTTCAATGGACAGTCCATCACTAAAGGAAAAAGCTGTCCTCCCATACATGGAAGTCTATTTTCAACGATTATAACGGAATCCCAGTCTATTTTTAAGTATTTTTCAAAGTCCAAATTGCCTCTCAACTCTACCACACGACATGAAACTTTCCCCAAAGGTTAGTGAGTCCTCTCCTTCATTCCTAAGGTTGAATTAACTTAAAATTCTAACCCTAAGCTATAGATTCACACGTACACTTCTTGATGCAAAATCCTAGGAACCATTAAGGAGAAACCAGTTCGTAGGTCCACGAGTTAGTTTTTTTAGATTCTCCGTTGAAGATTTGGAGTTTTTGAGGTATGTTAGGCTATTCATATTGATGAACTCCATTCTTCCTCACACCCTTCATCTCTAGTTTAGTTTTAAGTTAAGAGTGAAGGGTTTTTACCCAATTATGTAAATTTGGTCTTTTTCTATAATCTAGGTTATACAGTATGCGTTTCATTACTACACACATGTTGTTATCTCTATTTCTCGAAATTTTTTTGAGTTATGGTTCATTCTATCCATGAACCACATATTTATCAAAAATGACAATTTTTGAAAGCTTTGTAATATTGGGCATATGCATTATTTTCATTACTTTAGCGACTTAGATTTGAGAGATTTCATAAAGAATTTCCAATCAATTAGCTTTAGTTCTGCATATGATTTTCAAAAATAAAGTAAGTTAAATGTTTTTTCATACACACGAGTTTTGAGCATAGAAGCTCACAAGTATAATACAATTTTTGGATCATAGAGGCTCACCATTAGAGTTCATTTTTGAGCATAGAGGCTCAACGAGTAATAAATCTATATTGATTTTGAGCTGAAAATTCCA
The DNA here is from genome assembly GCA_018107945.1 of Datura stramonium. Lineage (NCBI taxonomy): Eukaryota > Viridiplantae > Streptophyta > Magnoliopsida > Solanales > Solanaceae > Datura > Datura stramonium. The sequence continues at coordinate 20,479 of JACEIK010008084.1, forward strand.
TAGAGATGTTTCATCTTCCTTAGATAACCACATTTCTATGAGCATAATTTTGGGAGATTATTTAGCACGGAGAGACAGGTGAAGCGTTTAGATAACCTGAAAGCCCGAACTACATAGCCAATGCGGGTTGGATCCTACGATTGGTTTCGGCGACTCTTGAGGATAGCCCTGTGCAGGAGCAGCCACATGGATCCTGGAAATTGGTTTCATTCTCTACCATGAGGCTTTAGATAGCTCCCCAGTAGGTTTAGAGGTTGGACATCATCACACTCATTCATGGCATGTCGGTTGAGAGAAATTCCCAACTAATAAAGTATTTCTAAACTTATTTTTTTATGTATAGTTTTTAGTTGCATAACTATTTTACACAATATTTTATACTTTCTCTTATTGCATTATACAAAACGTTGATTTTATTCGGGTTGCTCTTTTTCGATTCGATGTGCCGTTTATCCCTATTGTTTCATTCGGCTATATTACAGCAACACATTCACGTATGCGACGCCATTTAGCGCTATATCTTATTATGATCTAGATTGAGGTGCTCAAGATCGTAGCAGGGGGAGCATTAGCGGGGATCTTCTCCATTTAGCTTTATTAAGAAGACCTCCTACTTTTCAAAGGGCTCCAGTTGATGTGTGTATGTACTTATGCTTTGAGTTTGTGACCAATGTGTCTCTTTGCATGGCATCATAGTAATTGGTAAAATAATCAATGTATAAGTTGTACATGGTATGGTAATTGGTAAGTAGTCATGCAATCGTGCTCTTGTGTGTGAGGGTATTTTACCTAGTTCAACTCTGTCGTCAACCTAGAACTTTCACAGTGGATCATCTGAAATTATAGTATGGGAGGTTAGGAAAGGATCATAGGCCAATTTTTAAATTAGTCGACTAAATGACCTACCAAATGAAAACAAATGCCCCTTGATCCTAATGTTGAGTCTTAAATAAACCTTTTTTGTTTTTAAACCATTCACCTTCCTGTGATTATGATGAGCTGTTTTGGCCACAGATCATACCGGACACTATGTACCTTAAGTCAGGAAAATTGCCTAAGTTGCGAGGTGGCTACTATGGGAGTGAATGAAAAGTTGAATGTGAAGCAAGAAAATCATGAAAAAAAGAAGAAAGAGAACGGGTGCGGTGTGCATAATGAAAAAGAAAAGGAAGAAAAAAATAAAGAGGGGATGAATAAACAAAAGAAAAAAAACGAGAGAAAGCGATGAATGAAAAGAAAGAAAACTGCATCCATAGTCTTAAAATAAGAAGAAAAGAAGGAAAAAGTGAGAAAAGTGAAAAAGAGGTTAAAAGTGGAGCCAAAGTTAGTGTAGTGTCGAGAGGTCAAGTCGCTATTTTCATATCTACCATACCAGGTCCACAGAGCCTACATTACATTACAAGCCTAAGAAAGTCAATAGTGATCCTAATTCCACAACCGTCCAAAATCAGAGGGTGTAAGAAAGTAAAGGCAAGCTTATGGTATTGTACATGCAGTTTGAACTTCTTTGTAAGTGAAAGGATTCTTACGAGTCAATCTTGTTTATGCATGATCATATATATGTGTGTGGACTTCTTCCCAGTGATGGCATATGGTTGCATGGTGCGGATTGCTAGTTTACCTAGGTGAAATCTCATTTGTGTATGCTTGGTTGTGTAGTGATAACATGATGTCATCCATTGATCCCATTCATCATAATGAGTTATTAGTCATTGCACCCAGGTTTGTCTTGAACAGGTAGGAGGGGGTTGATTGTGTGAACAACTTATTGTATGCTTCATAGATTTTGGATTGCGCGCGCGCGCGCGCGCGCGCACGCGCGCCGCACGCGCGCGCGACTACATCTCGGTTCTTCTAGTTAAGCGTTATTGTGGGTTAGTTTTATTTTGTTTTACACGAGGACATGCAAACTTGCTAAGTTGAGGTATTAATATGTCGTGGTTTTATTGCACTTTCGGCGCTTAACATTGAGTAAGCAAATGTACTTAGGTATATTTATGTGGAGGATACAACATTATATAATATGATGCATTTAGTAGTTTTGTGGGAAATAGGCTATGAATTGGATATGAGAAAAGAGCGAAAAAGAAAAAAGTAAGAGAGGAAACATACGAGCCATGGGACATATCGTTGGTTCTTGCCACGGCAGTACCAAACGATTGTAGGATGAGAATTGAAAATTGGCAAGTACAATCCTGAATAATGGATGACACCTACGACCTATTTGTTCATACAACAAGCTGTACTATCTAGTTGTAGGATGGATTTAATAAATATATGCAAAAAGAGAGAGGTCTCATACAATGGATGTGAAGACGAATGCATGCAATCAAGGGCGATCCATCCCTATGTGCGATACCAGAAATGTCCTGCAATTATGCTCATGAAGACACTGAAATAAATGGAGAACCAATGGCTTGTATGTTCTTACCACAAGCGATTGTGTGTGTCGGCTGCAGAGAGAGGCTGACAATGGCAAAGTGTTAAAATAATGAACCATCAACGGATGTTCGATGGGCAGAAGATGAGGATCCTGTGGCCAGTTGTACTGCCCGACAAAACTCAATTTTGTTTAGAAAGGATTTTATTTTGTATAGAAATAGAACACAGGTTTCTTTTACATATTATGATACTTTGACATATTTTAGTCTTGTGAAAGTGCAAGAAACATCTTTCTTAATTTGTTCTTGGATTTTGAAGGATTAAATAAGTTTGATTGTTGAATTTGGTTGTTGATTAATTCAAGAAGTGTAATTTCTTCTTTTATGCAAATTCTTATAGTTTTATAATTATGATTTCATCTATAATTGTTAATCATAATTCCTCAAGCATGGTAGCTAAATCCCACTTAACTAGGATTGTAGAACCATGATGAATTAACAAATGTAGGCAAAGTACTTAGTTATTCTTGAATGGGGTTTATGCATATATTGTTCTTCCGTTCATTTTAATTGCTTCTTAACGGTCGCGGACATTAGAAATCGCCTTATTCTTACTCATCATAGGACCAAGGGTAATGAATGGAAAAAAGGATTAATGATGGAGATTTGAGGCTATCAACCCTCAACTAATACATAAGTGACACTTGTTCAGGAAATAGCTTATCTAAGATCAAAGGTAGGGTTAGGAATGTATACGCCTATAAACAGACCAAGTTGCGTAGTGAAAATCATCTGTAGGAGAAACAACCGTTTAGGTTAGCAACTTACACCCGATTTTGCATACTAAACACCAGGGATGGATCACTAGTATGATAAGCAGAGATGTTATGAAATCATGGAATCTGATACTAGTCAACTCAATCATTGAATACAACCAACTTCAACCAATATTCTACTCTTTGTTATAGTGCTTTAAGTGTTTCTTGTCACAAACTTCCCCCTTAGAAATAAGATGACTAAAGAGTGTTGCAAGTCGTTAGCTGAGGTCCTTGCTATATTCCTTGTGGGATTCAAGCCTAACCCTTGTTGGGTTGCATTTTAATTTATGGGCAAACACATATCTCATTAGGAGGTGTAATTTGGGGGCGACATCACCGATTTATCTCTTGCTTATTATTAGTAGCCTTTAGTGATTCATTATAGTAGCTAGGGGATCTTGTCCCACCACCATCTTGATATTTTAGAGGCTTCATAGACTATACAAAGGATTGATATTTTGATATTCTTACGTTGGAGTTAACATTTATTTATCTAGTTTCGATTTTAATTCACGTTTCTTCTGCGAAGCTCTTAGGCACATGGCACATAGCTTCCACAAATTTTCATCTCGATTAATATTAATCTAAATCAAGGGTTTTGCGGAATTAGTGGTTCAGTGCAGGCTACGGTGGAATGTAGGCTCGGGCGTGACAAAGATCTCTACGAATGAGAATCTCTAAATTTAAGATTGCCATTCATTTTAGATGATGTTGTTTTAGTATTTCAAGAGTTGAACTGCGATCATCTATTTTGTAGTGTTGCTTTTGTGTAAAAAGGAACTCAAAAAAAAGACCTATATGACCCCACTGAGGATCCCTTATTACGATATTACTTATAGGAAAATCATGATTAAACTAGTGGAGACACAAAAATCTTAATCATGTTACTAGCTTAATCATTGACGACATCCTTTATTATTGCCACTTGGAAAATTTAGAGATCAAGATGTGAAGCTAAATGCAGTACTAAAAGTCATCAAATGTTAAGAAATAGTTATCTATGATTGTTTACACTGTCTCAATAGATTACTAGTCAGTTTAGTAAGGTTAAACCAAATCTACATGAAATTCTATCACTATTCTTAACTAAATGCTATTCATTCAAAAAAATTGAGATTTAATATGTTTTGATGATTGAAAAAATGATTTGGATAAAAGAGGAGTTGAGTTGGATTGAATAAATGACATGGAACAAATGCTAAACTAAATGAACCATATGCAACAATTTCGTGTTGCATTCAAGAGTTTGACTGCTAGTAAAACTCTTTGAATAAAAGAAGTATTAGATAAAAATAAAACATTAGATAAATATATCAGTCTTTGGAAGATCTTGGATAATCTTCATAAATGGTTGTATACTTTCTTTGGGAAGTAAAGACTTTGTATCCATCTCAAGCACTATCACATTAAAGAGTCCTTGTCCCAAAAGTATTTGTGTTTAACCAACTTGCTTTCACTTGTTATTGTAAATATGCACGCCTTTTGTTGAATAGAGTCACACATCTATAAGGGATCAGATCACTGATAGACAAAAAATACCTATGAAGAGAAATGCTGAAGGAAATAACACAAGGAAAGAAATAGTTGAATTTACTTCTGAGGATCTCACTGCACCCAAGAAAAATTCTAAGGAGAAAAACATTTTTGTTTGTGGTTTAGGACCAAATGAGTAAAATATAATTTCTAGATGTACAACTTTCAAGAAAATCTAGGATGCCTTGGTGAATGCTCATGAAGGAACCAGTTAGGTAAGAAGGTTCAGAGTTGCATTGCTTTCTACTGACTACAAATTATTTAAAATAATTCCAGGAGAAGCAGTTCAAGAAATAATCATCAAGCTTACATCTATTGTGAATGAACGGGCATCTCTGGAAAAGACATTTACCATTGAAGACCTAGTGGGCAAGGATCTAAGAACTCTTTCAAAGTCTTGGGATGTGAAGGTGATTGCCATTAGGGAACCATGACCCTTGATAAACTAGTATGAATCTTAAAACATATGAAATGAAAATGAAATTTTAATTTAAAAATGGTTGAATCGGTTAAAAATAAGTCTCTGGCCTTCAATGCCACTAAAAGTGAAGGAATTGACTTTGGTGATGAGATGATGACTCTAATGACAAAAAATTTAAGAGATCACTCAAGAGAGTTAAGAGTAATGGAAAAAGAAATCTCACTGAAAAGAGCAAAATTTTAGATATGTCACATACAAATAGGTGCCACAAGTGTGAAAAAACTGATCACATGACAAGAGAATGTCCCATGTGCGAAATTAAGTGGAAAAAGGAGAAAGTTGAGAAGGAACAAAAAAAGGAAGGATCAGGTCCATGACAAGAAGAAAAGAGCTTTTTCAAAAGTCATGGCGGCTGCTTGTGCAAAATCCACTGACTAAGGCCTTAGCAAGATAAAGGGTCTGAAGCATATCGAAGAGGATGTGTTTGAAGCCTATAAATTTTTGAGTCATATATGAGGAAACCCAATCTAGTAATTGGAGATCCTATAACCAAGTTCAATAAGAAAAAAAATATGATGACTTGTTGTAAAATGCACTATTATAAGTTACTTTATTCGCTCCCTAAGGTGTGAGTGCATTTATTCGGTAACGATTTATGAAGGTTGAGTCTATATGAACTCATAATAAAAATTTGTATCTCTTATGAGTGGGGTATTAGAGTTACAAGAGAACCCTTGATAGATTTTACCTATGTGAGTGCGAAAGTTGGTCGCTTCCTATGAGAATGAAGCTTGTTCTCACAATACACTCATGAGAACCGGGAGGCCGTAATGTGCTGGCTATTGAAGTTTATGTCAACATCTTGATTATTATGTATAAGCAGTGATACTTTATTTTTTCTAAGAAGTCACAGTTCATGTCTGAGACCATTACTGACTCTGGAGCAACGGTTCTTGTTTTACTGAGTGAAGGTTCAATGCAGGTCTCCCTTAAACTAAATTGGTGGATTCTCTTACTTTAATATTAAAATGACTGGAGAAACATTCGAGTATGTGCATTTTAATATTAAAATTATAATACTAAAGTGTATTATCTTGTCATGTTAATGACTATAAATTGATAAGAAAGTGGGAATTATTCTTTGGTGTATAATTTTTAACCTCTAATGTTATTATCTCCTAATAATTACCCCATTGCATCTCACTTAATATCCACTATTCTCTAATTCATTTTATGGAAGAAATCCTACAGCTATAAAAAGGATAGTTTCTTCCTTGTGTTGATATATGTAGAAGAGGAAGATGAAAAGTGTGAAAAATATTGTAGTGTATTGTGAGATTAGTCTAGCGAAAGAGAGAATTCAGACCAAAAAAATATATTCTAAGTTTTCAACTAATTTACTTTACAAAAAAGAGAATAATTTTTATGTTGAAGGAATGTGTTCTTTTGGTGGAGTTTTGGACTTTTCAACTAATCCTGAGCTTTTTGAGTCATATGAAATTGTTGTGCTAATGTATCCTGGAGGGGATAAGTCAAGAGAATTACTATTGGATCGGTGAATATTATACTCCAGTGAATATGAATCTCCTTAAAGAGAGCGAAATATCCACGCCTCAACCTAATTATTTTATTTATTTATTTTATTTTCAACTATAATTTATGATTTATTAAACAACCGAGGTTGTTCTTGTAAAAATCTTTAGTCATGTGTACATCCTAAACAAAGGATAAACATGCATGTGATTACCTGAAAAGAATCATATGCCGACATGGCAATGAAAATTGGTGCCTTGATAT
>JACEIK010008084.1:29436-46200 GCA_018107945.1 Datura stramonium
ATATTAATTTTACATAAGTTAGGTTAACGGTCAAAGTGACTCAAAATATTTGTTTTAAATATGTTCAGGGATTTTGATGAAGTGTCGTAGAGTATAATAATTCAAATAAAAATTCGAAATAAATACAAGGGTCTCGTAAACCCTTCCACCAATATAGAATATACATACATTCTTGGCATTCTTTAATCCCTTTGCTAACAAATCATCCATTACTGCTTCAAAAGTTCTTGCACCTCTGAAGTGAAGATTAGTAACCTAAACAAAGTAAAATGAGATTAAACTTCCATGTTCTCCTAAAAATTATATTGAACTTTAAGAATGTGTCTAACTTAGAGTATTACAGGATCAACATATTCAATATCTCCGGTAAAAGCTCCACCATCACAATATCTAACAAACACTTTGTTCCAGTTGTAAAAATCTACATACATATAAATAGTAGTAATATTAGAATGTGCGAAGGGGAAGAAAATAATATAATTATGCTTGGTTTATTCAAATGTTCCATCATATTCACTTTAATTATTATTATTTTTTTAAAGAAATCAAAAAGAAGATGTTAGATAGTAGAATCTAGGAGAACCTGGATTTTCACTTTGATTCGTGCTATAAAGTCCTTCAAATTTCCACGGTCCTTCAAATTTCACCGTACTACAATATTTAGAGAACCTTACATGTATATCCCTTGTACCTACCCTGCATGTACCGTGGATATTTGTGCACCATACTCCTCCCTATGAACATTTGAAAACTTTAAAAAATATAAAGAATACTATTTCTAGAAAATTTGAGCAACATTTTTCTTCACAAAAACATACCCTTAAAAGAAAATAAATATCCCAATAGACAATTTGGATTTAAAAAAGGTTAAAATCTATCCTATGATTTACCGAAAGTTGTACAATCCAATTTTTAACTCCTTTGCCAACTTCGATAAAAGTATATGCCGGAGGTGATCCGTCCAAGCATACTACAAACAAATAAGGAAAAATATACCTTTCAATAATTTAGATTTACTTCAGGATATAATTAGTGTAGAAATTAACTCGCTTCTTTTGATACAAAGACTTTAAGGATTGTTTTATTCACATAGTTAACATTTGCACATTCAATTTTGATGATGACTAAATAACAAACAAGCATGCAAAAAAGTTGAAGAGATTTTATAGCCATCATCATCCCGCACAAGATAAAATTATAAGGAATCATGGATAGGATAAATTATATGAATGTAACAATTAATTTGTAACTTTTATGAAACATATACTTTTGTAAATATGTTGCAAATTAGAGGTATTATCCCTAGCTAATCAATTTGAACGATCTATATACTTTCACTATGGAAATTTAGCACTGTTATCTCGAATTTCTTTATTTGCAACCTCAAGATTTGTACGGCCTACAATTTATTTTTACAATTCAGTTATATCGAACTCTTACACAACAAATTTTTATATGTGGTTATGTATTTTCAAGCATTTCAAAGATTTTATTCTCAAATAAATAAATAATGCTTAAGTGCATATCTATTCTACAAAATAATTATTTGATTATATAAAGTGGATATCGAAGTATAAAAAGCTATTCAATCTTTTCAATATTAACATCAATACTATTTTAGTGATATAGTTTTTGAGTTTCAAAATAAAAATTAGTATACTTCTGGCATTCCAATGCAGAAGTATAATTTTTATCTTATTCATAATGTTTGTTATGTATAAAATGTACTAATTACTTAAAAAAATATTTTAGCACGATTCTTCTCGCCAAGAGACATGAATATGATCAATAAAATTATCAATTAGATTTTTTTCAGTTGTTAACATTAAGTTTTAAATCAGAACGAAGGAGAGAAAAATATTCTGTTTCAAACTACATGATGTATGATTGTTAAAAAAGGACGTCGGATATTTATTTTGGGTGGACCATCCATGTGTATTGATTCATCGCGATTAGTGAAAGTAAGAGTGAGAAAAGTTACATAGTGGATATAACTCACTCTAACACTGATAATTCAAAAGGGTAAGATAAGGCGTAGTTTTCCATAACTTTCTTTCTTTCTCTACTTATTGAGGAATTGTGTATGGAGTAGAACTAGATGAAAAACATGTGGCATCATTGACATATCATGAATGGGGTATCGATACCATGAAAGCTAGGAATATGCGGATACCCCGAGATACCAGCGGTGAGGTGAATATCTCATTAAAGATAAGGATAAGGGGCAATCACCCCAAGTAATATGGTGTAAGAGACAACAGACACAAGAGTGTAAGCATCTTAGGTACACGGATGAACTTGTACAAATTGGCTGGCATCTCCCTAATGATTTGACTTATGGTGTATGACAACGGGTGTCATACTTTAAGGCTCCCATGGCATTCCCCGATTAGCTTATGCCTAAATTATTTAACCTACAAATAGTCGATCCTCCTCTTTGTAAGGGAATTCGTGAATCGCTTTTCAAGAAGGCAATACACTCGCTTTAATCTCCAAGTATTCTTTTTTTTTACTTTGTTCAGTTTTATCTTATGTTATTTCAAGTACTCATTTTTGAGCCAAGGGAAACTGGGTTTCAAGGCTTCACGCCCACGTTAGGAACACTTAAACTGCTTCTCCCCCACCTTATCTTACTAGTTTACGTTATGCTTACTTACTTTTATCATGTACTACTAACCAAAGTGCTAGTAAATCAAATCAAAATAAGTTTGAATTGTAACGCTGATTCTTAACCCCCAAAAGAATCTAACTGTAATCGGGATTTAGGGTAAATGCTTGGTACCCACTTTTGCTAGAGCCATTGTGTGGATTTAACTTGTTTTATCTTGGCAATTGGTATATCTTTTACCTTGTGTGACAGGTTATGGTGAATAATGAGGACTAAATCATGGATATAGCTATGTACAACACACTAGTGGGATGATGCATTGAGGCCGTTGCCTCTAGGGATGACAAAACACTTTTCACAATTCCGAATTGGGACCTCGGATCGAGACACACGGGACCTAGAAGCATGAATGGCTCCAAGCCAACCCTATGCCGTCATACATAGCATGAATTAAAACATAATAAAGTGGAAATTAAATAAAAGCATGGATAAGTGGAAGTCTATATAACATAAGACATAAGTAAACGACAATATCACAATGCCGAGCTGCAAAGCCGAATATACTAGCTCTATGCCGAAAGCCTCTACTACACCGGGATGAGCCGACATATCCCTCAAAGAACCCAAGTCTAAAACTAAAACAAGGCATAGAAAATAAACCGATGTACACATCCTTGAATGATAAGGACTCACCATGACGGGGAAACTGGGCCGGGTCCGACGAGCGAGCTAGACAAGACCGAGATAGATCACCCGAACCTGTATCATGAGAGGATATAGCATAGAGTATGCGGCAATTTGAATGTACTAAGTTTATAAGGTAAGTAAAACATTCTAGTAAAACATTAGTATAAAATCATGCATATAAATCAAAAGGATCATGAGAGTAAGGAAAACATGCTAAAATCATATAAATATACATATTCATAAGGTACTTATCGTAGGCGGAACATAATGATCCAAGGTTTAGAATTAGAAATCATATAATTTGTCATGCTTGAAATTGTAAGTGAAAACTCACAAGCCGATCACGGGTCAAGTGATATAAAACATATCATAAGTCATGAACATGATTAATTGGAAAATATGAGGAACAAGTGGGAGATTCTTATGATCGACTCATCTGGCCTATTTATTGCTAGTTCATGTATCTCAAACATGTTATGAATCTCATGATTTCAACTAGCCCATGTACTTCAAGTATGATTTATGATTATGATATGAACACTATATGTTCTCGAGAGTAGTTTCTAACACCGAGTAGACCTGAGGTCCCCACATACCAGTCTCGAACTACGTGCCAACATAGTCATGTTAGGTCCCCACGAGAGTGTCTCCTATGCTCGTTGGGCCACCCATGAGTGATAATATCAATAATTAAAATATGATAGAATTTGACCCATAGACATAGCAGGATATTTGCACTGAGTTGCTTAAAACCCTAGAAATTTCAATACACTTAATTGGAGACTTTAATGAATTAGATAAAAAATTAGGCATGAGGGTGGAAGAAATATCCCATTCATGGATCTACATAATTGCAATGATTTCCAAGATAGACTTGAAAGCCCATGTAACAATCCGAATATCATTATGGGAAGTTAATGGACTCAACAAGACCGAAACAGTTAAAAGAGGGATAGAAAAGCCGTGAAATAATCTAAATATAAAACTAGCTGAAATTGAGTAGTTAATGGGTTTGGGTACCACCGCTAGCCGTAGGATGTTGGGCAAAGGAGACCGTGGTGACGCCGAAATCCCGCCATAATAGATCGAGAAATTAACCACGGACCCACCGTAGCGGTTCTATGACTGCTATAGCAAAACTAATCGTAGTGGCAATGTGATCGTTGCAGCAGGTGGAAACAAAAATCGAAAGGGATTTAAGTGGAATTTCGATTTCCACCCTATTATTTTCAAAACACGATTAGAAGGGTTAGAGAGTGTAAATTCCTCCAGGCGTAGAATTCTTTTTCAAGGTAAGATTTTGATTCCCTATCTTGAATTTTTTGGGTATTGTGGACCTTTGGAATGCTTGTAGACCCTTTAAAGGTGGGTTTTTTAAATGGAGAAAATACCAAGTTGGTGGACTAGGGATAGATCACGCTGGGAGTCAATGGGTTGAATAGACTAAAAGTTTGTGAGTAATAACTATTCCCCAAGGCTTCCTTTTAACAAAATATGGGTTAGACTAGAATGGAGACCTAAAATCAGGTTGAATTGAGTGGTTTTACCGTTAAATTCTCAAAGGGAGGGTTTGATATGTTTAGACCCTTATTTGAAGAGTAACTAATGAATTACTGACTTTGTGTAGATTTCAGGCATTCCAAAGCTTTGAGAAAGGGAAAGGCTCCCGTAGAATAGCCGACTCCCATATTTGAATATTGAGGTAGGTTATGATTAGAGGGTTAGACCCTATATAATGACATGTATATGTGTGTGATGATGATATGTGATTGGTCTTCGGACATTATGCTATACTCGAAGCCCAAGGATCTGACCTCGGAGTTGAAATAGAAAAATGTAAAAGTTGATAAGTTGCTTATGATCTAATCATCTCACGACTCGTGAGGGTCATCCCACGATTCATCAGTGACCTCGTGGGGAAGGCTTTGAGTGTTGAGAAGAAGTCCTGTGGGGAGTTGAGACCCCACGAGCGAGGGCAACAAATCATGGCCTGACCCACGAAATGCTGGGTCACCAGGGGAAGGATAAATAGTTGGGAGAAGGAAAAGGGGCAAGTACTCCGACGTGGAGTCCCCATGAGTCATTTTCACTGCACCATTCGTGGGGTGAGTCGCTGGCGTGTTGGAGTCCAAAGTTTGGAAAATGAGACAAAGGTAATTTAATGACTCGGTGACCATGAGTTGTGGTCACCCCTAACGAGTCTTGAAGTGACCCATTATGAGCCTAGGAGGTTAGATGTTATACCTCAGAACCCAAGGATCGACCCGAAAGTGAACACAGAAAAACTAAAAATTCGCACTAGGTCCTAGAACAACTCGTGAGGTTAGAGTGACCACGAATCGTGAAGTGACTCGGTGGTCGCCTTTGTTTGAAAAAGTTTGAAAGTGAGTGAGGCCACGGCTCCGACCACTCAGGCCGTGGTCGACTGATCACTCGTGAGGTCACCCGTGGTCAACCTTGGAGGTTTGGCAAGATGGGGATGGGGTAGTGTAGGCCACGTAAAGTGACCACGAGCCGTGGTCTCGACTCATGACTCGTGAAGTCTCTCGTGTGGGGTTCCCTTGGAGTTTTGGGCAAAGGACTCAACTGATCAAGGCAATGAGTCGGCTCGTGAAACGACCCGTTAGGTCCCTGTGAGGAGTGGACACTAGAAATTTTTTGCGTTTTAATGATGGTATTTTCATGACTCATAAGTCCCTAAGACCTAAACTACGTCGTTTTGGATAATTGTTGAGTTTGATAAGAGGAGTTAAGTCCCCATTGCACGCTCATTCTCATGCAAAGATTTTAGAGAGGTTTTGGAAGATTCAAGGCCTTCTTCCTCAAATTTTCTTCAAATTTCATGGTGGGTGTTCAAGAAACCTCAAGTCCATCTATTCCCGTGTATGTAGGGTTTTAAATGGGTGAAATTCTCCTTCCTCATCCATTCCCAATTTAGATTACAACATGAATTCTCCTACTCAAATTCCACGGGCTTACCGAAAGTATGACAATGTGATTTCTCTTTTACGGGGTATGACTTAATTGAGTTTTAGTTACTAAATTATGAATGATGGGCAGTTTTATTACATTTTCTTTAATTCATTTTTCGTTTCTTTTGAATCCAAAATGCCCATTTATGGAAGTTCATGGAAATTATGATTTATGATGAATATTCATTATTTTAAGTTTATTGATTATGGAAATGCATGAATCCAAGTTACTCATGTTTATAAAGCATATTTTGATAAAATTGAGTATGAGGAAGCATTGGGAAATTCCCATATGATGAAGAATAATTTATGATCTATGAAACGAATTTCATGATTTATCGATTTATGATGTTGGCCGATAAAAAGGGCCTGATTCTGCTTAAACATGTTTTGAAACGGGGATCAATGATGATAAATGTTATATCTTATACAATGAATTTTATGTATGGTGTTAATGATTTATGGATGAACCTATATGCATGTTTTTGGGAGCCGTGTCTAGCATCGAGTAGCCCGACGTTCAATGGATTATGCCTGTCTCATAAACTACGTGCCACCATGGGTTGTAATGTGATGATGTTATTATAATGATCCCTCAAATGTGATATCACGACTTATGCACGACCCTCGGCTCGGCAAGCCAGGTCGGCTCGCCACTTGAGCGAGACAAAGGCATCGTGAAAGGCTCTACCCATGATGGTGTCTCTGCTATGACTTGAGTTCTCCAATTGTTCCGCATGTTTTATGCATTGTTATATTTATGTTATTGGCTCAAGTTATATTATGATAAAGTTACTTATGATTAGCATAATGAATGATTTATGAATGATTTTGAAAGCCTTGAGCCTTATGATTATTATGAAGATTTTGATGTAAGCATTATGTCCTTCTCCTCTCATTCATTTATGAGTTTTAATTTACTTTTTAAAATGTCCATTTTTTACATACCTTGTGGCTACTTAATACATTCCACGCATCGACTCCGCATACTTTCTATGTTGTATCGTTTCATGATACAGGGTCGATCTCGTGCTCATCCTCACCCTTAGGTTGTCTCGCCTACGCTTTCAAATTTCGCTGGGTGAGTGCTCATATTCCAAGGGTTGTTTACGTACTTCTCATGTTGTTTATGTTTCCGCATTGGTTGGGTTAGTTGGGATATTGTCCTATTAAGCCATCTCATGTTTTAGAGGCTCAAAGATAAGTACGTAGTATTCACCTGTAAATGTTTGGTATTCCTTGGACGTTGTTATGAGTACGTTTCCGCTTATATCTTTATGATTACCGTTCCGCTTTTTAATTAAATGAGATGAGTTGTACGCATGAGCCATGGGTCGACTTGGGTCCCTTGTCCCGTGTCTACGATCCGGTGTACGTTCAGGTCGTGATGAAACTTGGTATCAGCAATAGGTTCAAATGTGTCCTAGGGATTCCGAAGTCGTGTTGGGCAGAGTCTTTTTAACGGTGTGAAGCGCGCCACCTATGACGAAGAGGCTACTAAACGTTTAGGAAATATTCCTTCTTTCATGTTCTATGTCGTGCATTCAAAAGCCTTTTCCATCTTTGTAATTCAGGCACTGTGATTGGCAGAACTATGGCTCTTAGAAGAATGAACTAAGGAGGAATAGAAATTATGTAGGCCACGAAGATGGAAATGATCATGGGCATCAACAAGCCCCACCTATTCCAGAGCTCCCAGGTATTTGAGCCACTCCGCCCACGCAGAAGTTTCGGGCGGCGATTCCGATGTGGGCGCAGGCCTTGACCGCCAGGGTCAACTAAAAGGTTGTTGGCAACAGGTCCACATAATGGCAATGAGGAGGCAATGAAGAGACTTCTGGAAGATGATACCTCCCGAGTTCACTGGGTCGGGTTGATGAGGATCCACATGAGTTCATTGAGAGGATCCTAAATGTCACTCAAGTTATGGAGTGACAAATGGGAGTGTGTGTACTTGGCTCTATCGGGCCTAAAGGAGGTCGCTCATATTTGGTACACGCAATGGAAGGACAAAGCAGGCGGGGGAGCCGGGTCCTATCACCGCAATGAGTTTCACATGGCTTTTCTTGACAGATTCTTCCCTTGGGAAATGAGGGAGTTGAAAGCAAATTTAATTTGTTAACCTTAAGCAAGGAATGATGTCGCTGCCGGAGTATTATCTTGAGTTCACTCATTTGTCGAAATACGCCCGTAGTTGGTGATGGATCGAGGGCGCGTTGAGTCGATTTGTTCACTGTGTGGCCGGTAATTTAGACGAGGATCAGACCGCTATGCTCCACCAGATATGGACTTTCCTCACATAGTGTTGTACGCCCAGCAGATGGAGGCGGCTCATGCAAGGGATAGGGAGGCAAAGAGGGCTCGAACGGAGAATGGGTTTTCTTATTAGAGGTCCGGCGGTGGCTACCGTCCACGTCGACAAAACTAGCCCCAAGACCATCATCATCTAGTGTTCCATCTAGACCTGTGGGTGATCAAAGGAGTTGTGGCTTTAGGGTCGAGGGACCGAGGGGCACTCGGCTAGAGTATACCTCTCCAACTCATGGAAGTGCAAAGAAGAGTAACACTTGGGATGCTTGCTTGGTTCGTATGTTTTTTTTGGGTATGGTATACCTAGCCACATGCACCGAGTGTGCCCATATTCTAGGCAAGGTGATGATAGAGGGGTCGTACAGACCACCGTGATAGTAGCAGCCTCTTAGCCCGGTTCAGCCTCCACAGGGAGCATCTACTAACGGGGAGACTAGCCGCCAAATTGGATTCTATGCCTTGCCTCGTGCCAGCAGAAGACTTCGCTAGACGTGGTCACCGGCATATTGCGTGTCTTTCATATTGATGTTTATGCCTTAGACCCTAGAGCTACATTTTCTTTCATGACTCACATTGCTAGTAGTTTTGGAGTTAGTCCTGAATTTCGTCGTAACCATTCTCCAGGTTCACTCCCAAATGGTGGTTCAAACTTGTAGCTAGGCGGGCATATAGAGGTTGCCCCATTTCGTGTTGCATAAGGTTACCTACGTATTTGCAGAGTTAGCCATGACCGAATTTGATGTTATTCTTGGTATGAATTGGTTGTTTTCATGTTATGCCTCGATTAATTGTAGAACCCGTACCGTGGACTTTCATTTTCCAGTGGAGCGCTTGTGGAGTGGAAGGGTAGTTCGCGTGCCAACATGCGGTTTATGTCCTATCTTAAGGCTAGGAAGAAGATCTCTAAGGGTTTCATGTATCACCCAGTTAGCGTTATGATGTGGAGTCTCGAGACCCCGACTATTCCGCTAGTTCCGATGGTGCGAATACCCGGCGTTTCAGGATTTGTCGTGTCCTCCGAAAAGGAAACTCGATTTTGTATTGATCTATTGCCTGACACGCACTCATTCTATCCCTCCCATAGGGACGGCTCCAAATTTAGCTAAAGGAATTGGAAGACCGCTAAAGGATCCGTTGGACAAGGGATTTACAGACCGACTCCGCCTCCATGGAGTGCAATCTCGCCCCATTTGTTCAAAAGAAGGATCTGCCTCTTCGCATGTGTATTGACTACCGGCATTTAAAAGATTACCATTAATAAAAGGTACCCCCTTACCTAGGATCAATGATTGTTTGATTCAGCGAAGGGTTCCAAGTGCTTTTCCAAGATCGATCTCAGTCCGGGTGGCCGCCGCCTTAGACTGGGAGAGTGACATCTCGAAGACCACTTTCAAGACTTGGTATGGTCACTACGAATTTGTTGTTATGTATTTTGAGTTAACCAATGCTCCTGAAGCTTTTATGGACCTAATGAATCAGGTGTTCAAACAATATTTGATATGTTCATGATCGTGTTCATCGACTCCATATTCTTATATACTCCTAGAGCAAGGAGGAGCATGTCACTCACTTGCGAATAGTGTCGCAAACACTCAAGGACCGTCATCCGTATGCAAAGTTTAGAAAGTGTGAATTTTGGCTAAACTCTAGAGCATTTATGGGTCATGGTATCAAGAGAAGGCATATGGCAGATTCTCAGAAGATAGAGGCGCTGAAGAATTGGCCTAGACCGTTGAATCCTTCGTAAATCCAGAGCTCTTGGGCCTAGCAGGTTATTATAGAAGGTTTGTGGAGGGTTTCTCATCTATTGAAGCACCTTTGACCAAGTTAACTCAGAAAAAGGTGAAATTCCAATGGTCGGATGCCTGTGAGAAAAGCTTCCAAGAGTTAAAAGACCCGACTCACTTCAGCACCAGTATTGACATTACCCGAGGGTACCGATGGCTTTGTTGTCTATTGTGATGCTTCAAATATTGGACTGGGATGTGTGTTGATGCAGCATGGGAAGGTAATAACATATGCCTCGAGGCAACTGAAGGTCCATGAAAAGAATTACCCGACCCATGATCTTGAGTTGGCCGCGGTGGTGTTTGCATTGAAGATATGGCGGCATTACTTGTATAGGGTCCATATGGATGTATTTACGGATCACAAGAGCTTGCAATACGTGTTCACACAGAAAGACCTAAATCTTCGGCAAAGGAGGTGGTTGGAGTTACTGAAGGACTATGACATAAGTTTCCTTTACCACCCGGGCAATGCTAATGTGGTTACGGATGCGCTTAGTAGACTCTCCAAGGCCGGAAGTTAGGTTGATTGATTTGACCGATGGTGTTATTGTTGTACATAACAGGTCAGAATCATCCTTGGTGGTTGATGTTAAATTCAGGAAAGATGAGGATCCAATATTGAGAAAGCTGAAGGAGGTGATGCGGAGTCAAAAGGTGGAGGTCTTCTCCCAAGCGGGAGATAGTGTGCTATGATACTAGGGTCGACTATGTGTTCCAGAGGATATTACATAAGGCACATGATACCAGATATTCTATTCATCCAGGATACACAAAAATGTATCGGGATTTGCAAGAAACCTATTGGTGGGATGGTTCCTCTGGATATGCATTGACTATCGGTAATTAAACAAGGTATCCATTA
Source organism: Datura stramonium (assembly GCA_018107945.1). Lineage (NCBI taxonomy): Eukaryota > Viridiplantae > Streptophyta > Magnoliopsida > Solanales > Solanaceae > Datura > Datura stramonium. The sequence goes on from JACEIK010008084.1 coordinate 40,666, forward strand.
AGAAAAGGTATCCTTTACCCAAGATCAATAATTTTTTGACTAGCTTCAGGGTTCCAAGTGTTTCTCAAAGATAGATATCAAGTCCGGGTATCATCAGCTTAGAGTTTGGGAGTGTGACATCCCAAAGACAGCCTTCAGGATGTGGTATGGTCATTATGAGTTTGTAGTTATGTCTTTTGGACGAACAAATGCTCCTGCAGATTTTATGGAACTGATGAATAGGGTGTTCAAGCCGTATCTGTACATGTTTGTGATTGTGTTCATCGACGACATCCTTATATACTCGCAGAGCGAGGAGAAGCATGCCGCTCATTTGAGAGTAGTGCTTCAGACCCTCAAGGATCATTAGTTGTATGCAATGTTTAGCAAGTGCGAGTTCTTGTTGAACTCAGTAGCATTTTTGGGCCATGTGGTATCGAGTGAGGGTATAAAGGTAGATTCTCAGAAAATATAGGCGGTGAAAAATTGGCCTAGACCGGTGAATTCTTCAGATATTCGGAGGTTCTTGGGTTTAGCTGGCTACAACTAGAGGTTTGTTGAGGGTTTGTAATCTATTGCAGCACCTTTGACCAAGTTGACTCAGAAGAAGATAAAATTCCAATGGTCGGAGGCTTATGAGAAAAGCTTCCAAGAGTTGAAGACTCGACTCACTTCAGCACCGGTGTTGACCCTATCCGAGGGTATCGATGGTTTTGTGGTATATTGTGATGCTTCGAGAATCGGACTCAGTGTGTATTGATGCAACATGGGAAAGTGATAGCATATGCTTAGAGGCAGTTGAAAATCCATGAGAAGAATTACCCAACCCATGATCTTGAATTGGCCACGATGGTATTCGCATTGAAGATATGGAGACATAATTTGTATGTAGTCCATGTGGATGTATTCACGGATCATAAGATCTTACAATATGTGTTCACATAGAAAGACCTCAATCTATGACAATGGAGGTGGTTAGAGCTACTCAAAGACTATGATATGAGTGTTCTTTACCATTCGGGGAAGGATAATATGGTAGCGAACGCACTTAGTAGGCTCTATATGGAAAGGGTGTCCCATGTGGATTAGGGAAAGAAGGAGCTGGTGAAAGATGTCCATTGACTTGCAAGGTTAGGAGTTATTTGGTCGACTCGACCGATGGCGGTGTTATTGTGAAAAACGGATCAGAATCGTCCTTGGTGACTGATGTGAAGGCTAGACAAGATGAGGATCCGATGTTGATAAAGCTGAAAGAAGCCATTCGAAGTCAGAAGGTAGAGATCTTCTCCCAAGGGAGAGTTGGGGTGCTGCGGTAGCAGGGTCACCAATGTGTTCCAGATGTCGATGATTTGAGGAGTCAGATGTTTCATGAGGCTCATGGATCCCGATACTCTATTCATCCAGGTGCCACCAAGATGTATTATGACGTGGGAAATATACTGGTGGAATAGCATGAAGAAGGATATTGCAGAATTCGTAGCCAAGTTCCCGAACTGTCAGCAAGTGAAGGTCGAGAATCAAAGGCTGGGAGGCATACTTCAAAATATTAGCATTCCCACTTGGAAATGGGAAGATAATAATATGGATTTCATTACAAGCCTACCTCGTACTCATCGACATTATGATTCTATTTGGGTGGTGGTAGATAGGTTGACTAAGGATGCACATGTCCTACCGGTGAAAACCAAAGATTTATCTAAATATAACACTGGTTGAAATTGGGTAGTTACTGGTTCGGGGTACCACTACAGCGGTAGGATGTACGTTGCAGTGAGACCGTGGTGAAAGTCTGAGTCCCGCCGTAATAGATCGGGGAATTAACTGCTGGATCTGCCGTAGCGGTTTCCCGACTGCTGTAGCGGGTATGCTACAACGGCAATGTGATCGTTGCAGCAGGAAACAAAACTCAAAAAGTGGATTTAAGTGGAGTTTATGGGGTTTCCACTCCATTCTTTTCAAAACACGATTAGGAAGGTCAGAGAGCGAAAATTCCCTCCAGGGTCAAGAATTCTTCTTCCAAGGTAAGATTTTGATTCCCTATCTTGAATTTTGGGTATTGTGGACCTTGGAATGCTTGTAGACCCTTTAAAGATGGGTTTTTAAATGGAGGAAATGCCAATTTGGTGGACTAGGGATAGATCATGGGGAGTCAACGGGTTGAATAGACTAAAAGTTTTGAGAGTAATAACTATTCCCCAAGGCTTCCTTTTTAACAAATATGGGTTAGACGGGAATGGAGACCTAAAACTAGGTTGAATTGGAGGGTTTTACCGTTAAATTCCCTGAAAGGGAGGGTTTGATATGTTTAGACCCTTATTTGAAGAGTAAGTAATGAATTATTGACTTTGTGTAGATTTCGTGTACTCCAAAGCCTTGAGAAAGGGAAAGACTCCTGCAGAATAGCTGAATTCCCATATCTAAATATTGAGGTAGGTTATGGTTAGAGGGTTAGACCCTATATAATGACATATATGAGTGTGTGATGATGATATGTGATTGGTCTTCGGATATTATGTTATACCCATAAGCCCAAAGATCGGACCTGGGAGTTGAAATGGGGAAAATGTAAAATTTGATGTTACAGTCATAGGACAAGTCGTCTCACGACTCGTGAGGCCAGCCCACGAGTCATCAGGTGACTCGTGGGGAAGGCCTGAGTGTTGAGAAGAAGTCCTGGAAGAGTTGAGACCCCACGGGCTAGGACACGACTCGTGGTCAGGACCCACGACTTGTTGGGTCAGGTGTGGGGAAAGATAAATAGTTGGGAGAAGGAAAAGTGCACAGTGTACCTGACCGGAGTCCCCATGAGTCATTCTCAGCCTTAACGATTCATGGGGTTAGTTGTTGGTATTCTTGGAGTACGAAGTTTTGAAATGAGACAGTGTACTTAGCGTCTGGTGACCACGAGTCATGGTCACCCCTAACGAGTCGTTAAGTGACCTTTTACTAGCCCAGGAGGTTAGACAAGGCAGTGTACTTGACGAGCATGGTGACGAGTCGTTACCCTGGACCACGACCGTCAGGTCGTCCGTTAGGACCACCTGAAAGTAATTTCCTACGAATTTAGTAAGGGTCTTTTCATAATTTTTAAGTTCCTAAAGCCTATAATACGTCGTTTAAGGCTCGTTTTAGTGGGTTTAGGGAGGGGAAAACCTATTCTAAGTTATTTTCTTCTATGCATGCAAACTTGAGAGGTTTAGGAGGTGATCAAGAGAAATTCTTCGAGGTTTTCATTCAAATCCTTTTTGGGAAATCAGAGAAGTGGTAAAATCAATCCCTTCGAGGTATGTAGGGTTATGAGTGGATGTTTCCTTCCACCCCCATGCCCAATTCCTATCTAAATATGAGAATTTCCTATGATCAAGTTATGGGGTTTTTACCCAAATGCATGAATCTTCAATTTCTTTACATGGGTATGAATTGATTATGATTTTGTTATTGAATTGTGAAGCATGGGCTAATTTAATAATGATTTCAAACTAAAATTATGTTTCTAGCCTTATGAATGTGGAAGCCCATGATGATCATGAAAAGTGATATTTATGAAGTATATGTGATAATGATGAGATCTTATGATGAAAAGCATGATTTGAAGCTACCCATGTTTATAATTATGATTTCAATGAAAATTGAGTACTTGTAAGTATGATAAAGCTTTGAGCAATGCCCATATGTTAAGTTTAAATGATGATTTTTCCGAACTAAGCTTACCACATTGTTTTGGAGCGAAGACTCCCAAATTTTTATTCTAGCTTGTGGTATGTTTTTGAGTTAAGTCTTCCTATGCATAGCTTACCACATGGTTTTGGAGAAAAGGCTTGCAAGTAAGTTTTCATCTTGTGGTATGTTTTGAATTAAAGTTTCTCATATGCATGATTTTGTATTTGAGATGTATTTAATGATTGAGCTTCTTCAATAGACGATGTTGATCTTTGTTATATATGATGTAGAGCATATGCATGTTTTTGGGAGAAGAGTCTAGCACCGAGCGGGCTAAGGGTCGATCACCCTATGCCCCCTGAACTATGCGCCAACGTAGGTTTATACTATTCTATATATTATTTTGGGACCTCCCTTGTGAGCTATCCTCTGCCCTAATGACACACGAGCTTGATATAGATATCATGGTAGCGTCCTTAGCCCTAGCAAAGTTTTGGACGACTCTGCCCACTTCAGTGTGATAGTCGGGACCACGTAAGCTCTATGTGGTAATGTCGGTTGTATGGAGAGTCTCCCATTGTTCCTCATGATTTTGGTTATGCATATTCATTACTTATTAGATTTATGTAAATGCATGTTCTAAAGCAGGTTTGACTCAATGTTCAGCTTTTACTTATAAATGTCAGAATTCATCTTTAAGTCAATCGATTCAGTTATGATGTTATGAAGTATGTTATATCTTGTTATGAAGAGGCCATGATTTCATAAAGAATGCATGCAAGCCCTACTCTCAGTTTACTGATGTTTATGTTTGCTTAATTCATTGTCTTTTAAGATATTTTACTTGCTTTAGCGATTTTACTTACCTTGCATACTCGGTACATTCCATGTACTGACCGCATACTTTTTATGTTGTATTATTTCATGATACTGGACCCTGCTCGCAGGTTCAACCCCGCTCTTAGACTGCTTATCGGAGTTAGCGTCTTCTTATTAGTGAGTCCTCATCTTTCGAGGACCATACTATCTATCTTTTCCTTATACATTTCAATTTTCAGCTTGTTTAGTTAGTTGAGGTCTTGTCCCATCAACTCGTCATGTTAGAGGCTATTCAGACATATGTATGTATTCAGCTTCATATTTTATATTTAAGTTAGACTTCCACTATGATTGTATTGATGGTTATTCAGTTCTTGATTGAGTTAGATGTATGCTTATGCCATGGGTCGAGTTGGGGTCTCTCGGACTCCTTGTCCCGTGTTACGATTCGGGCCTCCATTCGGGTTGTGACACATTATTTTTTATGGAATTTCCTTATTGAATAAATTATGAAAATCATGTTATTATAAAGTGATGTGGAATTGTTGTGAAATTTTGTGAAAGTTGTGAAGTGAATTATGCTTACATTGTTTCGTGATGATTGATGGTCTATAATTATGCAAGTGAGGGAGTAGATTGTAAATCCCTGAGTGTTTATATATTGCATCCTATTATATTCAGTGGATGAAAAATGTGTAGGATATAACTATATTTTGAGATGAGAGGCTAGTGCCCAAGGGAATATTCGGGAGACCGATATTGTTGACTGGCTCGTGTCCGAGGGGAGTACGCCGATATAGTACAGGGATTTCTAGAGTCCCTTGCAGGCCATGATTAGAAGGAAAAAGATAAGACCCTCTAGTATATGTGTACACTGATATTTTTGTTGAGTGCTATAGGGCATGATGGAGCCGTGTGTCCGACATGTCACCGTCGATTTTATTTTATTATGTTTTTGTAGATTATTAATAATTTTGAACTGTTACACCCCGTAAATTCTTGACATGTAGATGGTCTATTCGCATGTTGGTTAAGAGTTTTAGAATGCCATACATGCTAGAAAAAGGCCCGGGGAAA